>JAADWV010000889.1:0-10886 GCA_023336295.1 Pythium folliculosum
AGCAGAACGATGGCCGGTATGCGTGGCCGGTTCGCTTTCCGCACCGCGACACCGAGGTGATGGAGTGTGAGGAGCTGGCTGAGGCTTTATCCTTCAGCCACTCGCTCGGTCTCAACATCACCGGACTTCCCGAGTAGAACCCGTGCTGTTCACGGACGACGTAATGCATTCCTTTGTTTACTCTATGACCATCCTGTTCTACTCGCTTTCCATCCGAGGCGATTTTCTACTCGCTTTCACCCTCAGAAGCGGAATACTCGCTAACCCTCCGCCGACTACTCGGTTATAATCTCCCGCCGACGAACGGCGTGGCGCAGCACGAGGCGATGAGCGTTTGAAGGAGGTGCTCGGCCGAGTCGAAGGTGCTCTTGCGTCGCGGCGCGATGGCCGACAGCGAGGTGTACACGACTGTGCACTTGAGCGGATCGGTATTACATTTGGCAAAGTGCTCGAGCTTCGCGAAGCGCGTGAACGCGTCGACGAGGTGGCGACGCATCTGGAACGGACCCCACCACGAGCCGCGCGCCTGCGGCACGTACTCAGTCGTGACGGTGTGCGCGATGGCGTCAAAGTCGGCGTCCAATGTGAGCGAGACTGCCGTTTTCCTCATGCAGAAGATGCTCGTCAGGGGCAGTTGAATGTATTGAGGCCTGGCCCTCGTGGGCGTGGTGAGGCGGGTGTTAGCTTGCGAGGAAAAGCGAAACTGAGCGTTCCTGCTCCTATGCTGCTGCTAAGTCTATAGATAGTGCTTCCTCGCATCTTACCGCATCCGGAAACCGCAACATCCTCCGGATTGTTCAGCCGAGTGCACCGGCGGAGGTGCCCGTGAAGCGCGCCGTGTGGTGGAGCTCGTGGCGTTGGAGCGCCTTGGCGACGCCAAAGAGGTAGCACATGAGCCACCCGCCGCCGGCGAACGAGAAGCCGAGCTCAGCAGGAGAGGAGCCACTGTCGGTGGTGAGGGGGCCGCTCTTGCCGGTCGGCAACTGAGATGGCACGACCGCAGTGGGACCTGTGGGCGGCGACAGCGAGACGGGCGAGGGCTCGATCGGCTGCGATGGCCCTCGCTGTCGCTTGGTGGCTTCGCGATGGCATCGATGGGCAGGCGTTGGTTGCGTCATGGAGTGCGATGTGAAGTGGGACGAAAGGGAGGAGCGCGCTGCGGTGGTCGTCGCTGGACACGTTCGCGAATGACGGTGGAGGGTCTGTCTGTAATCCCCCATCTTCAGCCGCAAGTCCCTCGGCCTCTATCACTCGGGAGTCGCATGGGGCTGCTTTGATGGAGCATGGTTCCGCGTCATCCGCCTGCGAGGAATCGCAACTCTGCGAGCAATGGCGCCGTGGCGATGGCGCTGCGAAGATTCTGGAGGTCCCGCTCTAGTGGGCCCTGCCAGTTGTACATAGCCGGGTCGTGATCGAATATGGATTGCTACAGGACACTCAGTGGTCTTTTCTTGGCACCTTCTCCGTTACGAAAGGATCCTATGTCGTATATTAGAGGTGTGGATCCTGTCAGCGGAGTCATCAAGGGGTCAATCGTACGCCACTGCGGGCTCTGTGTGGCCACGATCAGAAACGCCCCTCTCGCTCCTTCTCCAAGAATGGCGACGCAGCGACCTCGACTGCGCCCCGCGGGTGACGAGCGCTTGAGTCGCCGCCTGTCGCGTGAAGGGCCATTATTGGTGCGGATTCCACGTCCTCCGGATGACGCGAGCAGTCTGAATACAGCCAACCGCACGCGACGCGTCCGTATCTCTAGGTGGAATAGCACTATACTAGTTGTGCGGGAGTCTAACGGCGCTCGAAATCGGAGACCCCCTGTCGCTCGCTGGGCCGCTCGCAATCCACGGCTGTCGACAGAGTCGTTCTTTGGATGAGGGGGACTCGATGGCTACTTTTCGGAGGGAGACTGTGCTATCGCTGCAAGCGTTCAGCAAAGATGGTGGAAATACATCCACAAGCAAAGAGGCGTTCGCATGGGTGAGGCACCCATGCGAACGCCTCTTTGCTTGTGGAGGAGCAATATTCAAAACTAGGTATTATATCGACCTGATACGGTCAGCGAGCTCGAAACAGGTCAGGCACTGGGCCTTCACAATGAAGCGCCTCGTCTCCGCAGCATCAAAAGACACACCCATAGCCACACAGCTACAGCAGGTAGGTAGATGGCTGGTGGCAGTGCGCAGACGTGTCGAGCTTGACGCGGCGTTGGGCAGGTCCGGCGGTTCCAGGAGGCAGCAGCTCCGCTGGTTCCAGTGGGCTGCCAACGCTCGTGCGGTGACCGTCGCACGCCCAGCGCACACACCGCCATACACTGTAGCATACTGTAGGTTCCGTTCCACCTGATCTTCCGAACTACAGGTGTCACCACGAGACTGCGTGCCGACGCGATCGGGTGTGTTCCAAAATGCCCGGAAGAATTCCCTCCGGGTCATTTTGAGATCGGATCACATTTGTGGTCAAACTAGGCCGTGTTCGGGCACAAAATGAAGATTTTCGCTAAAAACAGGCATTTTGAACAATTCGCTGGATTTTGGCGGTTTAGACCTAACCGCACCAAAATGACGTTTTCAAAATACAGGGGGCCCCATCAATTTTGGAAATGAACATATCGGACCACTTGAGGTTTCTCTAATTCTGAGCATGAAAATGGCAAACTGAATAAAACCTCACCGAAAGTGACGGTTCGGGCTTGAAAATCATCATTTTGGCGTCTGCCCGAACACGGCCTAGGTTTATTGTGAGGTCTCGTCAGTAGGTCTGAGGTTCTATGTGAGGTCACTGTTTGGTCACAAGACAGCCACAATCGATGGACATCTGCTCAAGCGAAAGACTCGGGGAACTGCGCCCAGTATGTTGGCAAGCGCAGGTGGCTGCTAGCACATGAGATGAAAATCATGCGATTCTAGACGGAATAAATCTTGGTGTGATGATATCCCTCTGGGGCCTCCCTCAATGTCCTGGCATCGAGGAATACGTCGCCGTGGAGCGCACTGTTTGCGGCCAGACGAGTTACTGGAGAGCGCTCATGAACCGACATGCTTCCCGTACGGGACACTAATATCAGCGATGATCCGTGCGGTACCACCAGCATCAGGAGCATCACCATGACCGCGGCAGCCGCCGAGCAACTCGACTCAGACAGTGCCTTTTGAGCTGACCACCGATTAACGACCGTCACCACCTCCACCGCCGCCGCCAGTACCATCACGAACAAAGCGGCGACGGACTCGCGTTCGACCGCAGATTCGCCTCGTCGGCCATTTCGGCCTTAAAGGCGCCGCCGTCGTGTACAACGTGGCGCTTGTTGTGCACCACAGCGCACACTACTTTCTCCTGATACCCATGGGTGCGGCTCCCAGGCTGACCTCAGGATTCATGGCGACCACGCCGCGCCTCACGAACAAACCGCCGGTCGTGGACAAGTGCGCCTGCAGTGCAAACCATTTTGTCTTTCTAGTTAGTTCTATTGGAGCGCGTTCATCAGTTCCTATAGCCGAAGACTTATCAGTTTGATCCCGCCCTACGCGCAGGACATGGCGCATGTGCCGTTCAAGAAAATTCGACGACAGAAATTCGTCTGCGGTCGCTCACTCGGGTGGGCTACCTAGAGTCTTGTGTGAGTCCGTGGCGATGTTGCCGCCGTGTCCACCTATTGTATTGTCCCGAAGGTGGTGCTGCCACGCAGCACGAACCACTGCTGTCCGACCGCGTGCTAACTGTCCCGCTGCGTTACTCGCGCGCGAATCTGATCGCGCCCCACGCGACGTCGCTGTTTGAAGATCTTGACAGTGCCATCACCGCCACCATTCTTTCCATGGGTCCACCAGGCGGAAGGATTCCCTACGGGTCATTTTGTGATCGGATCTCACTTATGGTCAAGCTAGGTTTTATTGTGAGGTCTTGTCGGTAGGTCTGAGGTTATATGTGAGGTCACTGGTTGGTCATTAGACAGCCGAAATCGATGAACATCTGCTGTGGGCTGGAAACAAAAGCACAAAGTGACTGCAGTCAGTGTGTTGGCAAGTGACGGTGGTTATCGATAGATATTGGTAGCAAGACGCACGTGTGCCGCTTTATTTCGTCCAAACGCTCACTTCCTGCGCAGCCATCAATGCCGTTGAGAAGTAGTGGCGTACGGACGTGCCCACCCGCGAGCGCGAGCCACGGCAAGGGCCGCGTCGATGTAGCGTAGCCCGTCGCGCTCCACAATGGCGACGCGGCGGTGCCCCTGCCCAGCGTCATCTCGCGCGTCGTGAGCACGTTCCCACAAGAGTGTCTTAGCTGTGCTTGCCGCGTGATATGCAAGCGAAGGGAGAGAGGGTCAGCAGTAGTGGCGGCGCCGGCGCGTGCCTTCCGCTGTTGCAACCCGCGGCGCTGCGGTACGATGCGTCTGACACTCATAATGAACAAGAGGGCTCCGAAGACGTGATGACAGCGACTACGACGATAAAAAACCCGGCATCGCTCTGGTTCGACGTGCACGCTGGTGCTGCTACTGCTTGCGTTGTCGCGTCTGGAGCACAGTCGAGCGCAAGTTTGCATACGCTGTGCCCGGGTGCGCACTCCTGACGTACGCCAAGCGACAGGACTACTCGTTCAAGGCGTGTCTGCGCCGCTAGCTGAACAAGCACACGCACTTGCGCACGGTAGGTTCAGGCTCAGGCATCTGTGCGACTTCTTTGTAGGGCGGCTCTCCTGGCTGCGTATCGCCCCCCTACGCGGCGCCGGCACTGCCGGCCACACCTTCGGGGCGCAACGCTGCCATCGCGATGGCCATCTACGCGCTGTGCTTCTCATGTTCGTATCCATGGTAGTGTTCCTGCATGACGTCTGCACGAGTGCGTGCATGAGTCGTCTCTTCCTCGTGTCTTCGTACGTAGCCTGTGAGGCCTACGCCCACAACCTCACTTCAATTGAGACTGCGTGCACGGGTGACCCGCTTGGGGTTTTGGCTCTGCCTTCGAGGGTACTTGTTTGCCGTGCGGTGGTCGCCTGCAGCTCGCACCGGTCGGCAAGCTACCTTACCGTTCTAGAATAATCGGCTCGCGCGTGACCGTGTCAATCGAGCCGCGCATCTCGTCCGATCCGAAAACTCGACTCCAATGACGTGCACAATGTCCCACTCGCTGCTCTGGCTCCATGCGGCTGGCATTGCGCGCTTATCGACGCGACGGACGTGGAGCTCAAGTTCGCGTTCAGCGCCGCGACTCTCACCGATTTGCTCGTCACGCATTAGCGTAGCAAGTCCCAGGAATGCGGATTCCAGGCCCTCGCCCAACACCCCCGACCGGAAGTCCACATCGTGCGGGCGCTCATCCATCAGGATGTTGCGCCGTGGGCGACCCGCTTCCTTCTTTCTACTCTCTCCCCGGATCGCCCGGAGGACACCTAGGAGCCCCACGCACTGACTGGGGCTGGAGGCTCTCGGCAACCCTCCGCCATCCACTTCTACCCAGCTAGCTGACTACAGGCAGCTCAAGAGTTATCAGGTTCTCTATTGTAACTAATACACCACACAAACACAAACACATGTCCATGGACCTCCTGGTGCTGATCAACCTCGGTATGCTCTACATGGGACTGCTCTCGACCTGCTTTCCATTTCTTGTATGCGCCGACTTTATGCAGTCGTCGTCGAGCGCGATATTGCTGTCCTCGGAGCCGGTCCTGCTGAACCACTGGACTGTGCCGCGCACGCCGTTTGCGAGGGCACGACCGAGCGGTACAAAAGGATAACGAGCGCCTCTTGTGGGTAAGCTCTTACGCTGCTCGTCGAGGCGCTCGAGCATCAGTCAACTCCACCCCGTGTGTCAGCTACGTGATCGCGCTCATGTGTGCATTCTAGATGCATGCCACACTTCAGAGAGGTAGAGCGGTGCTGTGAAATGCAAGTCTACCATTGTCTTCTGTGACCTATTGTGGTATACTTCTACTGCGGGTCTTGTTTATTTTTTTGGTAGGTAATGCCTTGGTCGTGTGACCAAATTACGAGATCTGACCTGGTGGTGATCTGTATTAGACACTACCCACCAGGCGCTCCGTCCTGGGGCTCAATATGGACAGGCCCTCCACTCGATCCACGAGGCCATACTGCAGCGGCTCGCGTACTGCGCGGTGCTCATCGTTGTCCACCAACACTTGGGCGGGCCAAAGCTTCGGGGCATGCACCTTGTCACCTCGATGCCAGATTGTTTTGCCGCGTTGCGTGGGTCTGTGCAGCTATTACTCGGGCGCCTTGGCGAGCGGCGCCACCATGTGTGTGTGGTCGTGGAGCCGGCGCAGGACGCGCGCCTCGGCTCGTTCGCACTGCGGATCCGTTTCTTCGCCAGATTCCCTCCTCAACGCTCGGCCATAATACGGTCGCCGCGGCCTCGCTGTGTGCGCTGGGCACGGGCCTGTGTGATCAGCATGTGGCCAGAAAAGAGCTCGTGGCTCTCAAGGATTAGTGCGATGGACGATGTGTACGGTTGTGGGCGAGCATAGCACGCGTGGAGATAGTTGCTGCTGTAGAGAGACTAGCGTCGTCAAGGGCGCTCCTGTTCGATGTAGTTCTTGGGCTGCAACACCCTACATGTGGGCGCCAGCAACGTCTAAGACACAGCGGCAGAGCACGCGACACACGCGTCGTGTATGAAAATCGCGACCACTGAATCATTACTAAGAGGCGACCTCACCCTCGAGTGGATCATCGGAGGTGAGAGCCCGGCGCTCGAAGAGGCCTAAAGGAAACACCTAGAGCTGGATAATGGCATGACTATAAGATCAAACGGTGCGTTTTGATGGGTGTGGTGAACATGACTCGCGCCAGGGGTTACCTCGTGTTGTCCGCCATGGCATGCTCTCGCTCACGAGGTGCATTCATGGCTCTCACTAGACGTAAAACTGCATTGCGAAACGTAAGTCTTTCATCGCCATCTGTGACCTAATGTACTGGAATTCTGATTTGGGTCTCGCTATTTTTTCTTTGTAGGTAGTGCCTTGGTCGTGTGACCAAATTGCGAGATCTGATCTGGTGGTGATCTGTATTAGACACTACCAAATGCCCAACGCCGAACCGTACCTGATTTACTCCATCAGACCGATTTATGAATTAACCGCGGTGTCCGCATATTGCAGCCGCCAGGCACTCCTCCACGAAAGCCTCCCGACTCAAGGCCCTTTGTGGAGCGCCACATTGCTTTGTGGACACACACGCTGCCTCCCAGCGCTTCAAAAGATCGCTGGCGTCCTGCTGGTTGCTGGGCTGCAAATCCATTGCCGCGGCTACAGTATGGTGGATGCAGGCTACTGTGCCGGCCAGCCTTTGAGAATCCAGTTGTTTGCCTGAAATCTGCGAGCAGGCCGCCTGGACGCCTTAGTTGTGGGAAGCACACCTGAAATGTTGAGGTGCGAGATGGGTTCTGTGCTGAGATCTTTGAGCCGTCGAGGTCAGGCACCCCAAGAGGGAGCGAGAACCCAAGGCGCATCAGCCGTCGGCATCGAATGGGGACGTGGGACACGCACACACGCTCCAGTACGGCTTCCTACCGTCAAGATCGCTACTGCCAACATGGTTGCCGCCACATCGAGAACTACCAACACGTCTTTTTCGACTGCCGTGTCGCGAGACCACTGTGGCGTATTCACGCTCATGCGTGGAAGCCGATTCTTCTCGGCGTGCCCAGATGGAAAGATGTTCTTTTCGGAAACGACCTCATGTTGCGTAGACCGTACCGACAATCGACACGCGAAACAGTCGTGCTGTGGAACGTAGTGTGCTCCGTGGTCTTTCACACTCTTTGGACTCTCCGCAACGACAAGAAACACGGGTCTGTAGACGTGCCTCCAACATCAGTCTTGATCGGCCGCGACGTCCGCCTTATCCAAGCTCACATCACGGCAATCAAGCATGCGGCCATTGACCCCGACGACGATGAAGATATCTCACACCGAATACAGCAACTCGCAACAGTCCTCAAGCTATCGACTGCCTAACGATGGGGTGTGTACCTCTCGTGCTACAGGACACGTGTATATTAGCAGCAATACTCGTAGTGTGTTAGAGTAGCAGAAAGAGAAGGGAACACAATGGAAATCAGTTGACCCCACACACACGCTCCAGTACGATTCGCTGGACCGTTTTCCCCCATGATTCCATCGCTCAGATGTCGGGGAGGAGATCTGCACTTGATGCTCACCTTGGCGTGAGTCAAGGTACACTCGTGGGACGACTGAACGTTTGGTGGGCGGTCGTCATCGCGGCGTGTTAGTTCCCGGTGGCGGGAGAATCCTGCTGGGCAGGAAACGGATTCAAACACAGCCCGCTGGTGCTGCTGGGACTCGAGCGGCTTGCCTGGAGAAAGTTTGTACTACCGGTACTGGATAGTCCGACGTCCTCTGGATACGATGGAAGGGGAACTGGTTGGTGTTGGTTTGGAAGTGGATTCGTGTGGATGTATATTACTAGAGGCGGATGTCACGTGGCAAATGTGTGTTGCCTATGCCACGTACGCGTCGACGCTCTGTGCCACGAGCGACGACAAGAGCGACGTCTCCCCACCGTCCACGCAGAGCTCCTCCAGGAACCGCTCAAACGCGTCCAGCCCCGTCAGCTCCGGCGTGAGAGCCCTGGTCTCGTCAGTGCGTGTTGCTGGGGCCACGTTCACGGCGAACATCATGTTCCAGTCCACCGGGGCATCGCAGTACTCCAGCGGAAGTGGAGTCGGTGGGGACAAGCGAGCGATGCCCGCGTGGTCTCGGAACGTGATGCGTCCGGTCAGCAATTAAAACCTAGTACGAAAACGATGAACGTCCTAGTATGGGGGAACATGTGATGAAAACCTAGTACCATGAGAAGCCGACGTTGAATCAGCTAGTGTGAAGGCAAAGGGGATGAAAACGTAGTGTCTTGGAACTGTGAGAGAATGCCGCGTTGCGCGTGAACATCGGTTCTCGCGAGAGGCGACGCTTATGGCCGCGACCGCCTACTCCGGGTCCAGGAGCTGGTTGGCCCCGTCCACGAGCGGGTTGCGGAGGCGGTTGGTGATCAGGTGGCGGTCGCAGTGATGGCCCTGTAGCGCGCTCGCGTTCCCCCGGACGCACCGGAAGTGCGCGGCCTCGCTCAGCATGTACGTCAGCGCGTGCTTGCCGCGCAACGTCATGCATTCCCACCTGCACGCGCGCAGCGCCATCAAAACCTGCATGATCTCGGCATGTCCACCAGAGGCCGTCGGAACATCCATGAGGGGCAGCGCCACCCCGTGGAGCCCACAGCGTCAATCTCGAGTTCCGCGACCTGCGATGTCGCTGCTCTTGGCGCTGTCGTTACCGCGCCGCGGCGCCACAGGCTTGCGCTTTCCGTAGAAATGACATCAGCATCACTGCTTCGTTCGGACGACAGGGAGTTTAGTTTCACTACAACCCAGAAAAGAGCACAGAAATGATCACTGACGGACAAGGCCATATCCTGAACTGCACTAACATTATCTCGTCCCCATCTTGTATGCACGTCGGAAGCAGCGTGCCAACCGCTCGCATTTCATGTCTTCCTCATCTCCAGAGCCAAACTTGACCCTCCAAACATATTAGCCTTCTATCACGCGGACGAACACCACCTGACCAGCCAATAGTTCCTTCACCGTGCCGTCCGGTGTCTCGAGCTCGTACACTTCGACAACTGGTCTCATCAAAGGCTTTCCGCAGCTTTCTACAAACTGCTCCATCAGAACCTCAAAACTGTAAGGATCACGCACGTCGGCGGGCCCCAGCTCGACGACTCCTCGAGGCTGATTCTTTGCTGGTCTTCCTCGCCCACGTTGCACGGCGACCGTAGAGCACGCGAGCTCGATGTCGAACACGTTCAGCAGTGCCATAGACGCCACAACGTGAGAGCACACCCATCCGGTTTGGGCGTAGCTCTTGCACGTGCATCGAGAGTTATCTCGCACAAACTCGATCTAAGCGAAACGCCAGTGGTGAGATATCACGAAACGAACGTCCACACAGGCAACGTGCTGGATACCTACATCTGGAGTTCGCCACAGTGGAACAGCATCAAACGAGCGCGTGCCATCCACTGCCTCCTGCTCGACAGTCACCATGTGCAGCGAAAGAGCGTCAAACCGGAGCGAGTTTGCAGTCACGTCTCTCGGAAGGGTTCCCTCAATGATGACCGGAATCTACAGCAAGTAATCGCGGGATCTTAGGTGTCAGTTCGTCATTAGCAGCCATTGTGCAGTACGTACCGCTGAATGCGACGCTTGTCCACGCCGCTCCCGATAAGACTTCCTTCGCTGACCATCGTCTTTCGTGTGATGAACACGTAACCAGCGAGATTTTTTGCGAACAGTCACCTTGCCGTAGTTTTGTGCTTCGTCGGTGAGCTCACGTGCCTTGAGAATCATCTTCGCGGGTATTGGCCCTAAGCTCAAAAGCACAAGCGAACAATGTTAGTGATGAGCTTTCGTCCAGCATCAATGGAGGAGATGGGGAATACCTTCACAGTAGTGGCGAATAGGAGACTGGGTGAGACGCGTCCCGTCGTGTGCCAGGAGGCGCGGGATCACCAGGTTGAGAACGGTGGCTGTCGGAGCTCTGAGATTCTCCGATGCAATTAACCCTTTTGTTACCCGACACATTCCTAATGTAAGGATTTCCTATTGTTTTCCGAGCCAAATCTCTAAAACCAAGCAAATTGCTTGGTTGTACCGATATCAGATATATCGTGATAAACAGGTTTCCAGCTAAACTAATAATCATATTTTTGTCAAACCAAGCAGATTGCTTGGTTTTATGGAATTTCCGAAACGTGCATTTATTGGCTAATAATATCAAAATTCCTAAAACCAAGCAATCTGCTTGGTTTTACGAGCGAGGTTTTATACCCACTTTTGTAAAACCAAGCAGAT
>JAADWV010000089.1:0-77730 GCA_023336295.1 Pythium folliculosum
CTCACGCCGCTGGCTCGCGGTCGACTGGCGTGAAGCCATTCGCTCAATGCGCTCGCGGTCGTGCCGTAGACGCTCGATCTGGCGGCGGGCGCTCCGAGGCGTGCTACCTTCGTAGTGCCTCTCAATCGTCTCTTGTATCGAGTGCTTGTCGAGGAACTGGAGCACCTCCCATCGCTCAGCAAACGTCTTGCTCTTGTTCCGGAATTGAGCTGGCTGCCGGTGCTTCCCCTTCACGCTTGTCCGACCACGCATCTTGGAGGATGGCGTGCTGAGTGTGAAAAATTTCCGAGGCGACAATTAGCATGAGTTTCACTGTGCTGTTCATTGGTTGGCTAATATTGGATGCGACAATTAACATCAGGCGACATCTAACTAGTGTTCTACGGTAAATCCTGTTGCACGGTGCAACGTTCTTTGTTGCACCACAAAAGAAAATCCCCAGCTCTTGCAAAACCATACAAACACCAACACAATCGATCCTCCCAGTGGATCCGCTTCTCTCACGTGTGCAACCTCAATAGAGCTGCCCGTGTCATATTAACCTACCCCTAAACGGGAACGAACTTACCGAGCAGCCCAGCAGCCATTTTTGGAGGAGTCTGGAGATACCAACACATTTTTGACCAATCCTGTTCATTCTACGACCCACGACAACCCTACCAAAGTTGCACCGACAAAGAGAATACCTACTTCAGAATCGCTTCGTCCGAGGGGTGTGTCCATGGGGTACTCGTTAGGAACAGTTAATGTTTTGGATAGAAGTTCGTAACCTATTCGGTCCGAACAGTCGGTCGGTCTGTGTTGGGAAGAGGGTCGGTCGGAACGCGAATGCGCATCACAGCCCCAAAACTCGACGCTTGAAGATACTGGGGTTTTACCACAAGAACCCGTCGGGAAAATCGACGAGCGCCAACATCGCTCTCTCTCTGTTTCTCTATTTGCTTCTCTCTCCAGAGCCATTGCCGCGTCCGCCATGCGCGTCCGGTCTCTGAGTCCGCACCACCAGCGCCGACTGCTGCTGCGCGTCGCCTCCGCGCTGGCGCCGCCGCCAACGTATCGGCCGCCGTGTGCGTCGCTCATGCAGCGCCGCTTCTTCAGCGCCGAGCCCAAAATGCGCGCTGCGCCGCCGCTCGCGCCGTCGCACAAGAACGGCACGCCCATCCTGTACGTCGACGGTTTAACACCTCGTTTTACCATGGCATATTCACTGATAAACCCTGACGTGTGTGACGATGTCGCAGAGACGACCCGGGCATCACCATGGACGAGATCGGCGAGATCGCGGCGACGCCGCCGACGCCCATGACGCTCCAGCAGATGCGGATTTTCGCCGACGGCACCAACAAGACGCGCATCATCGCGGCCAACTTTTTGCACAAAGAGCTTCAGATCCGGTTCGCAAGGTACTGCCTCCGAAAGCGACGGATCGAGGCCGTGGAGACTGTTATGGCTGATTTCGTGTATTGCCAATAATCGTTATACAGAGCTGTGGTCGAGCTGTCCGAACTGCCGCTGGGACTCGCGGAGACCGAGTCTATCCAGCGCGCGATCCGCGTGTACTGCCACTCGATCCAATCGATTCGCTCCGTGCATCCGCCCACAAATGCCACCGAAGACCTCATCTTCACGGAATCGATCCGCAAGGCCAAACGCAACGGCGCGAACCTCGTGCCGCTGATCTGCGGTGGCCTGAAGGAACTCGCGGCGACCGACCTGGGCCGCAACACGCTCAAGTTTGACAATATCCAGGACGACCTCATGCACCGCCTCGACACGTTCTTCCTCGCTCGGATCGGCATCCGCATGCTCATCGGTCAGCACGTCGATTCCATGGTCCAGGTCGGTGGCCGCGTGGAGCTCGTCGATGTTGAGGACACTGTGCGCAGCGCGTGCGACCGAGCCGCGGCGCTGTGCCGTCTCTACTGCGGCGACGCGCCCGAGGTGGAGATCCGGCTCGCGTCCAATTTGTCTGCGCCCTTCACGTACGTCGAGTCGCACCTCCACCACATGATCTTTGAGCTCGTGAAGAATGCCATGCGCGCCACGGTCGAGCTCCACAACGAGCTGCAGAGCCACACAGCGCCGCGGCCCGTCCACTCGTTCTCACCGGTTATGGACCCGAACAGCGCGCTGCTGGGCTTTGTGATGCCCGATGTGAGTTCACGGCTTGTGCGGTTACTGTGTCAACTCGTGTGCTAATGCAGTATTTCTCCATGTTCACATAGCTCAATACAATCGACGGCATCAAGATCTACCCGGACATTTACAAGTACGGGCGTGCGGGCCACTTGCCGCCCGTACAGGTCGTCGTGTGCCAAGGCCACGAAGACCTGACGATCAAAATCACAGACAACGGCGGCGGGGTGAAGCGCAGCGACTGGCACAAGCTCTGGCACTACGGATACACGACGAGCCCCGAGTTCCCGCCAAGAGAGTCGTACGGGTACCACAGCTTCCGGGAGCACTTCAGCGGCGGCGGCTACGGGCTGCCGATGGCGCGGCTCTTCGCGCGGTATTTCGGCGGCGAGGTTACGTTCTCGTCGCTCGAAGGGTACGGCTCCTCCGTGTTCATCCAGGCGCACCGCCTCGGGCGCAAGACCGAGATGGTGCCCGGCCACGCCTCCTTCTCGCTGCAGCCGCTGTACTCGTAGTGTATTTGGAGTCATCAATAAAAGTGAACCCGTCCGATGGTGGTCGCATCCATCCCCAAACCAAGACAACGTTCAGGACACGAACAGTACTCGCCGCCACTCCCGTTCTTTGCTTTGGCTTCATCCACCCTTGCCCTATGCCATCTACAGCAAGCGCATTCCTGCGTCTCCACGTCTCCGCCGCCACCGCCCGTCTCCTGTCTTCACGAGGCGCTCGCCGACAACCGTCTGCACGCCAAAATCGCCGCGGAGAATGGAACTCCAGTGCGAGGAGCCGATACGCTCAAGCAATGCAAGCGGCAGGGCTCACCACCACCAACAAATCACAAGCAGATAGAGTCCAAATGCATGCAATAAAGTCTCTTACATATCCATAAATATGGCACGACGTACAGTACTACGCTCGTGCACTTGGCGTTCGCTACTACGACTACTACTGGTAGTGATATGAATCTTGTGCGACTGACGTCCCTCAGTCGTTCGTCCGGAGGAAGGCCTCGTTCTCCACAAAGAGTCCTCATCGTCCGTGCTGCAGTTCTTCCTCATCTTCATCATCTTCTTCTTCTCCTTCTGCTTCTTCGAGGATTCCTCCTTCGTCTTTTGTTGGCCACCTGGTGGACCGTGCCATAGTGGTCCAGCAGAGCAGAGCAATGCTGACATACACACGATGCCGACCATCATCGCCAAGTGCTCTGCGGCTCACGGCTGCCTTCCAGCGCGCGGCGCTTCGCCGCAGCGCCCGCCACTGTGCGCTGGTACGACTCCGAGAGCGTCTCGTACTTGAGGTACTTGGACTCCACGACTGCGGGTCGCTGCACCCACGGACGGCGCGGTGCCGGCGCCGCGCGAGTAGCACGCTCCACGACATGACGACGGTTTGAGGACGCCGTCATGATCGTGGTCGGGACGGGGATCGAGGTCGTGGTCGGGAGGGAGGTCGTGGTCGGAGCTGCAGCCCGGACCGAGGTCGCTGGGACGACTTGCGTAATGCGAGGTCGAAGCGTTGGCAGCGGCAACCGGCTCATGCGCGAGGTGGACATCGAGTTCGATGCCAGGGCCGGTGTCTGTGTCGCCGTGTCTGCTACACCTGCAACGTCCTCTTCAACTTCCACTTCGACCTGGACATCAACTTCGACCTGGGCGCCAACTTCGACTTCGACGTCAGCTTCGACACTCTCGACCTCAAGTTCAAGTTCAACTTCAGCTTCAACCGCGACGCCTTCGTCTGTACTTGCGGCTCCGAGTGCCAGAGTCAAAGCATCGGCAGCTTCTGGACCACCCGCGTTGGGTACTTCCGCGTCGATGTTTCTCACGGCGTCCAGCGGCTCGGCGACAGGCTTTAACGCTGCCATGATCGCTGTCTCCAACTCGCACTCCGGCTCCATGTCGTTCTCGAAGTCGCTCTCCATGTCGCTCTCGCCTTCGCACTTCTCTTCAGTCACGTCGTAGGTGTCGTCAGAGTCGTCAGAGTCGTCGGAGCCATCGCTTTCCTCCGTCGCGTCCGTATCCTCCGCATCATCGTCGGCAATCTTCATCTTGTTGTTGAGCTTCTTCTCACCATCACCACACTCACCACCATCCTGCTGCACAGTCGCACAAACCCCTTCGCGGATCGTACAAAACTGCTGCTCGCGTTCGACCTGGACATGGACCTTGGCTGTGCGCCAAGCCATAACCTTTGTCCACATCGCGGCGTCCACGTGGATCGCCAGGTGCGGCTCCTCAGCGACGTCATCCTCGACTTGCGGTACTTCTTTGTGGGTGTCTTCGCCATCAAGGCCGTTATGTTCTTCTTGACCTTCATTGCCTTCTTGGCCTTCTTGGCCTTCTTGGCCTTCTTGGCCTTCTTGGCCTTCTTGGCCTTCTTGGTCATCTTGGTCATCGTGGTCGGCTCGAACTTCCACTTCTTCCGCATCTTGCTTCTCACCACGATCATGACCTTGACCGTCGTCACCATGCTTATCATCTTCGGCGTGAGCGCCAATGTGGGCTTTCTCTTCCGTCTTGGCCTTCTCACGTTCGCCGTTATCGTCGGCTTCGACGATATCGGCGCGAGCACCGACGCGGGCTTTCTCTTCCGTGGCGGCCTTCGCGGCTTCGCCATTATCGTCGGTCTCGTCCATGTTGTTGGCTTTGTCCAAATCGTCCGCTGTGTCAATATCATCGGCTTCCTCAACATCGTCGGCTTCGTCGATGTGGTCGTGGTCGTGGTCGTCTTCGGCGCGCGTCTGGGACTCCTGCGCGGTCGCCACCCAGCCGTACACGTCAAAGCGCGTCGACCGGCGCGCCGCACGCACCTTGTGGCTCGGCGCCGGGGCTACTTGCGACACCTCCTGGCCCGGCACGCGCTCAAAAACCTTGCGCAGGTCGCACACGCGGGAGCGCGCGCCCGTGTGGACCGCCGGAGCCGCCGCCGTCGTCGTCGTCGCCGTGATGTCGGCCACGAGCGCCGACCGTGTGGTCACCGAGTGGCCCCGCGTCATCCGCTACCGCACGGCCACGCGACCAGCGCGACTCTAGGACTCCTGTGCGCCCGCGCGACGAGGTGTCACTGGAGCGAGGCAATGGCGGCGACCCGCGACGGCCGCGTGGCGACCATGATGGCGGCGGCCGTGGCGACGCGCTGTTGGCGCCGGTCGGCCATGCCAGGCGACGGAAGTCTTTCGGAATGCGGCGATGGTTTCCCCATGTTTCCGGCGCTTGGAGGTGTCGGTTTTTGGGGGAGATGTTGGGGAGATGAATCACATGATGGTTAGATCAGTAGATAGGCATCGAGAAAAACCTCGATGTTCTTTGGTTCGTACGAAAAACAAGAGGTTGTGTGAAGCGCGCCTTCGGAAAACACTGGTTTAAAGTCAATTCACGGGAGAGAGGTTAGCGTGGCTTAGGGCCATCGAGTCAATAGCCTGAGCTGACATAACTGTAACCCTGATTTAGGAGCAAGGGTACGAACTCAGAGGGGTACGATGTGGCGTACCCCGCCCCGTGGTTCTTCATCATCATGTTCCCCTATAAAAAACCGCCTTCCTGACCGCCCCGGACCGGACGACGGGGGGAGGAGTCAGGACGCTTCGACCTGTTGGACGGTGACCAGCGGCAGCGCCAAGAGCAGACCACATACACAGAGACAGAGAGATGGCCACGCGCGATCTCACGCGGTCGTTCGCGCAGCTGCGCTCGGACGCCAAGGCCAAGAGCCTGCGGCGCAAGAACATCGTCCACTACAGCGAGGAGGGCAACGCGCTCGTGAAGAACGCGGCCGACGCGCACGACTATGAGGCCGCGCCGGGCACTGTGCCGCCCGGCTGGGTCAGTGTCGTGGGCGAGACGAACCAGCACGTCGCACATATCAAGGAGCTGAGTGCGTGGAGCAAACAACAAGGGTGTGTCGAGCGCCAAGGATCGTTTTGAAACTAACGTGTGTGTGTTGCTGTGACTGGCAGTGGAGAAGCTGAGCAAACTACACACAAAGCGGCTCATGGTGCGGTTCGACGGCTCCGAGTCGCAGCACGAGGCGGAGATCGACCACCTCACGCAGCAGATCACCGACGAGTTCCGCAGCGCCGAGCGCGGGCTCCAGCGCATGGGCAAGCAGGGCGACAACTCGGCGGCCGACGCCAAGACACGGCAGAACGTCCAGCGCGCGCTCGCGACGCAGCTGCAGACGCTTTCAGGTGACTTTCGGAAGTCCCAGAAGGAGTATCTTGCGCGTGTGAAGAACCAGAAGCAGGGCCCCGCGGAGTTTGACTTTTTGTCGGACGGCAACGGCAAGAACGGCCGCCGCAGCATGGACATGGTGAGTCATGGTATTATGAACGTCTCGATTCGGTACCCGTCACTAACGATATGTCTGGTGTGTTTTTCCGCAGGGCTTCAACAAGGCGCAGGTCACGGAGGTTGACATTGCCGAGGACGTGATCAACGAGCGCGACCAGGAGATCACCAAGATCGCCGAGTCGATCACGGAGCTCGCGACCATCTTCAAGGAACTCGCGGTGCTCGTGATCGACCAGGGCACGATCCTCGACCGCATCGACTATAATATGGAGCAGGTCGTGGAGCAGACCGAGAAGGGCATCGTGGAGCTCGAGAAGGCCGAGGAGATGCAGAAAAGCAGTCGGCCCATGAAGATGATCGGCCTGCTGCTCGTGCTCATCTTCTTTATGACGGTCATTCTCGTGCTGAAACACATGCACTAAGACGACCCAATGACCCCATGAGGACCCGTGTCGCGCTTCGAGGCAAGACGCGCAGCTCGCGTCCGGTTTCCTCCCATTTGTTATCCCTCCGCAACTCAAAATTCCACTTTTGATGATCATTTTTATGAATGGATTCTTGATGAAATTGTGGAGATATGTTTGCATAAATCAATTCATGATAAATTCATGAAATATTTTGGTTTGGCACGACGTTGCCCTTGTCATTTTTCGGCATTGATCAATGGCGTCCGAGGCACTGCAAGCCCTCGTGCGCGCGCAGCAGGACGACCTGCGCGTGCTGCGCGCGTTCGTGGACGCGCTACGTGCCATCAAGGCCACTGAACCGGCGGACGTGGACGCCCTCGTGGGCCGCGCGATTCGCGAGAGCGCGTTGGCGGACCATACCAACGCCGACGAAGACGGTGGAAGTGCCACAGCAACTGCCACGGCAACGCTGGCGCGCTACACCCGTGCCATAGAGGCGCTGCTCGCGCGGCTGAGCGTCACAATGAAGCGCATCGACGAGTTAGAGGCGGCGCTGCCGGCGCCGGTCGCGCCGCGTAAATCCGACGCGCCTCGGGCGCCCGCGGGGCTGCTCAGTCTGCGCGACTACGCCGTGCTCCAGGCCGCGCTCGAGGTGTTCTTCTGCTGGAGCGTGTTCCCGCGCGTGGGCGCTGGCGTGCTGCTGCCGCTGGACCGCCGCCGCCCGACCAAGACGCTCGAGAGTACGTACACGGCTGGCAGTGACGTGTGTAGGTGGGGATCGTTGGTCCTCACTGGCCGTTTTTTTTACTAGTCTCGCGTCGTGTGCTCGCGTGGGGGCACGCACACGTCTCCAGTGGGACGGAAGACCTCGCGGCCGTCGTGGCGTCCACGCGCGCGATGCTCGAGGTGCTGCTGCTGCCGGCGGTGCAGCCGATCCTGCTGCCCAAGTACGCGGTCGAGGTGGTCGCGCTGCTCGTTTGGGGCGAGACGCGCGCCGGCGACGACGCCACCGCGGCGGCCGCGCGGCAGCAGTGCCAGCAGACGCTCGCGGGGCTGCTGCGTGCGCTGCCGCTGCGGCTGAGCATGGCGAGTGTGCGCGGCGCGCTGGGCCAGAGCAGCGGATCTGGCGCCGCACTGGCGGCGTTCAAGCGGCGCTGCGGGCAGCTGCTCGCGCAGCTCCTGATGGAGGATGGCGGCGTGCAGACGACTATCGAGATGCTACTGGGCGCCGTGGACGAGGGCAACACGCAGGCGCGCATGCAGGTCGCGACGTTGGTGCGTGTCTTGTCGCTATTGTAGCACTCGATGGTGTATTTCCGGTTTCTGACTGACTTATCTTCCCATGTGAATCTTTGCCACGCAGATCTGCCAGTGCCCGGCCCACGTCGAGCCCGCCAAGTATGCGGCCGCGCTCGCACACCAGGCCCGCTCGCTGTTCGACGGCTCCAACCGCCAGAACAAGCTGCTGCGCGAGACGGCGGCCGTGCTTGTCGGCGAGATGGCCACGCGGTTCCCCACGGTCTTCGACACGGACTTCCTCGTCCCCATGCTCCAGCCGCTGCTGGTATACGAGACTAGCGCCTCCGCCAAGAACACCGACGGACAGCCTTTCGAGGCCACGGAAACGGCGATCGCCGAGTGCGTCGCGTTGCTGCACTTGCTGCTGTGCGGGCCGCCGCCCGCCAAGCCGCTCGTGGTGGCGTTGGTGCCCGTGTTCCGCCCGCTCGTCCACCTATACGGCTTTGCGGTCGCAAGCAAGAGCCTGCTCGGGCCGCCCGTCGAGGAGACGCTGATCGGTACGTGCCAGTTGCAACCGATACATGCATGGTTTCCACACTAACGCTCGTGTGCTTCCAGCGTTCATCAAGGCGTTCCCGTCGGCCGCGACGCTGTTGCAGATCTCCATGCTCCCCGTGGTCTCGCCGCTTCGTGCTACACTGTCTGTCTGCGGCGCTCGACGTGTAGAGACGACCGGCGTGGACGCTGACGGGCCCTGGAACCCGCTGTACGAATTCTGCCCCGGCGGGAGCGGCGGTATTGCCATGCGAGTCCGTCGCCAGAAGATTGTCGTGGTCGAGTCAGAGGAAGGTGATCCGTCGGCACCACTGCGCCTCGCGCTCGTCGGCATGGTGCAGTTGCTGGCCTCGAAAGAGCTCGAGAGCTCGACCGTCGTCGGCGAGCTCTTTTCGTCGCTGCTGCTCACGTACATGCGCGTTCGCAAGTCGTTGGCAAGCGACGCGACGTCGACCAAGCCAGAGAGCGAGCGCGAGGCCGATGTCCGCGCCGACGCACTGACCGACTATGAGCCGCTAAAGGCCCCGCAGGACGCACTCGGTCTGGAACTCACGCTCTCGCTGCTGCTCGCGATCATTGAGTCGCTCGGCCCGTCAGTACTCCGCAGCGCCGAGACGGTGCTCCAATGTCTCGCGACAGTACTCGGTATGTTTGCGAGCGAGAAAACCTCGATTGTGGATGTCGGGGAAGACGGCTCAGATGAAGCAGAAGACGACGACGGCGATGACGAAGTGCTCACGGTCTGCCTTGGCGTGCTCATGACGATCCTGGAGGCCGGTGCGTCCACACGAAGCGAGTCAGAAGAGCGCGAGCTGCGCGGCATGCTGCCCGTGCTGGAGCAGCTCTCCCAGTACCCGCGGTCGCAGATCTCCGAGCTCGCAACGAACGCTCGCGCGAGCATTCTCAGCCGCGGAGCGGCCAGCGAGACTAGAACGCCGGCGGCCAAGGCCCGCGTGGAGCTGTCGTTCGAGCAGGCGCTGCGCGACGCGACGGAAGATCTCACCAACGCTCTCGTTCCGCTGCGCGCGCGCGGCGTCGTGACGCTGACCAAACTCGTGCGTCGCAGCCAGGCGCACCGCAATGACGCGCAGTGGACGCCGCGTATCGAACAGCTCGTGCGCGTTTTCATCTCGCAGTTGGCGGACGCCGAGAGCTACGTGTTTCTCGCCGCCGTGCAGGGCCTTGCGGCGCTGTCGGACGCGCACCCGGACGTCGCGATCCCGATGCTCACGGCGAACCTGCGCGACAAGACCAACTCGCTCGAGACGCGTATCAAGCTTAGCGAGGCGCTGCTCTTCGCGGCCAAGCGCTGCGGCGAGACGCTGCCCAAGTACGCCAAGGTCTTTGTCTACTCGTATCTCGAGTGTATTCGCCCGCCACCACGTGCGGCCGCCACGACCCCCAAGCCGTTCTCGCTGATCCAGGAGATCGACCCAAGCGAGAGTGCTGGCCCGACGCAGAGCGACGCCGACCGCGAGGCGCAGGTCCAGGCGGCCAACGCTGCACTCGCCGAGGCCACGCTCCGCGCGAGCTGCCTGTCTAACCTCGCCGAGGTCAGCGCCATGCTGCAGTGGGGCCTCGCGCCGTTCGCCGCCTACGTGCTGAGCTGCGTGTTCGGCATCCTACAGCTCGAGCTCGACATGGCGGCGTCGAGCGTGGTCGCCGTGCGCCGCGGCGCCGTGTTCCTGCTCAAGTACGTTCTCCAGCTCATGGGCTACAAGGTCCTTGAGGTGCTGCCCGACCAGCTCAAGCCGCTGTACCACACCCTCAAGCACGTGGAGCGCGTGGACCGCGACGACGTCGTGCGTCACCACGCGCAGCACGCGCTCCAGGCGCTCGACGAGATCATGCGCGCCGAGCTCTTTCCGCAGGCGCGTCGCGAGCAGGAAGAGGAAAGCGCGCTCGGCGGACTCCGCTCGTTGCGCATTGTCAACACTGAGGGAGGTGTGTGATGAATAGATATACTACTTGCAGAGTTTCAATGTGCTGTGATGCGTCCTATGGATATCTACGGGGTCGTCTGATCAAGTATGATCCTAGATCATGATGGCCTCGTCCGAGATGAGCTCCTCCGAGCCGTCCGTGCCCCGCGGGCCACCGACGCTCTCGTTCTCGTCCTCGTCCTCTTCGCCGTTCCACACGAGATCCGTAAGCTTGGCGCTGAGCTTGTCGTACGCAGTCCGGAACTGGAAGCAGTTGCCGCTTGTCCGCCGGAACTCGACAACGCATCGCTCGGGGGCCTATGGAGAAATGACAAAAAAAACAATGGTGAGTAGCTGCCCTGGCGATGTCCAACACAATGACTACACGACCAGGTCCACACAGTCGCCAACAACGCTAACTGTGTGTGCTAAGCAGACCTCCTACTTCTCCTCGGTACTTACATTGGCGAGCGCGTAGATACGCACGGCGAACGAGACTTGCTCCTCCTTCATCGACGCCTTGGTCTTGAACCGGTCCTTCTTCGCGATGTAGCGCGCCGAGAGGTCCGTGAGCGCGAGCTCGACGCGCGCCTGCACCTCCGCGGGCGAGCGCTTCGACTGGAAGCTCGTGTACAGCGCGACGCACTCCTTCGGGTACATCGGTGCGACTGATGACGCTGCCGAGACCATCGACACGTTGCCACCGCAGAACGACTTGTCCATCTCGCTGCCGCCAAACACGTCCGAGACGGTCGAGGCCATAGAGATGCGGTCGACAAACACGTCCGAGCCGGCCTCCGAGGCCGAGCGCGAGTGGATGCTGCGTGTGACGTCCATCCTGAACGGGTCAAACTCGCCGTCCAGCACCTTTCCGCTCTGCTGCTGCTGCTGCAGCTGCTCCTGGCGCTTCTTCTCGCGCTCGTTGCGCTTCTCGATCTCGACCTGGTGCTTGCGCGCGAGTAGGTCGGCGCGGAACTCCTCGGCCGACACAGTCGTCTCCTTGAACCACTCGTGGTTCTACACAACAGCATCGGATCGTAGAGCGTGAGCGTCCTGCTCACAAATCCAGGTCACACCCACTGAAGGAGCCTTACCTTGATCTCCTCGAGCGTGATGCGCTCCTGCGGGTTCACGGCAAAGATGCGCGTCATGAGCGCCATGGCGCCGGGCGAGAACACGGCCGAGCGCGCGTGGGCGGCCCAGAAGGCCTCGTACTGGCGCGCGGCGCAGGCGCGGAACCACCAGTCCTGGCGCGTGGCGATCTGGAACGGCGGGAAGCCGGCGAGCATGATGAAGAGCACGACGCCGGCCGACCACACGTCCGCTGGCTCGCCCTCGTAAGGCTGGCACGAGAGCACCTCCGGGCTCATGTACGAGCGCGTGCCGCACTGCGTATAGAGCTCAAAAATGGCGCCGTCGGCGCCCTCGCGCAGGCCCGAGAGCCCAAAATCGGCGATCTTGAGCCCAAAGTTCTCGTCGAGCAGCAGGTTCTCGGGCTTGATGTCGCGGTGGTACACGCCGTTGCGGTGGCACTCCTCGAGGCCCCAGACGAGCTGCTGGAAGTACGCGCGCGCGATCGACTCGGCGAAGCAGCCCGTGTACATCATAAAGTCAAACAGCTCGCCGCCGGTGGCGAGCTCGAGCACGATGAGGATCACCTGCTTGGTCGCGCCGTTCTTCTTGGTGTACGGCAGCTCGTCGTAGACGCCCACGAGGCGCAGCACGTGCGGGTGGCGCACGCGCGACATGGCCTCCACCTCGCGGTACACGTTGATCATGGACTTGCGGTTGAGCTTGGCGCAGTCGATGATCTTGAGCGCCACGCGCTCCTGCGTGTCCGTGTTGATGCCCAGCTTGACCTTGCCCTGCAGGCCCGAGCCCAGCGTGTGCAGCACCTGGAAGTGCTTGAGCATGCGCGGTTCCGCGCGCGGAGGGGCGGGCCCCGCGAGCGGCGGCGCCGCGGTCGGCAGCGGCGCGGCGGCGGCGAGCGAGACCATATTCAACAGGGGATTTGTATGGGGGAAAGTCGGGGTTGGAAAGTGAGGAAAAGCGAGCAGTCGGAGAGCGGGCGAGCTGGAGCGACCCTCACTCTTGGCGAGGAACGAAGAATGATGGTATTGGAAAAATCCCGGTGGGTGCTGTGCTGGCGAACGAGAAAAAAACCTCGACTGCCGATGGGCGGGAACAAGGGTCGGGCAGGCGCAAACACGCGCCAATCCAAGAGTGACAGTCACTCTTCCAACAGTGTGGACCACAACAGATTGGTACCTTTGAGATACAATAATCATATAACGGAGGTGATCAAGTTGCCTTTTGCTCTTTGTTCCACGGCTCTTTTCCCAGACGGAGAAAGAACAAAAAAACAAGAACATGGGCGAGAACATGGGCCTTGCCGATCAACAACAGTAGAGCCCCCACTCTTGCTTTCCCCCCCCCCACAGTGTAGAGCGCGACCACCATGGGCGCCGGCGCCAAGGCAGACGTGACCACGGCGCAGCGCCTTTCGGATGGCGACGCCGCCACGCGCATCACGGCGCTCCACATTGCGCTCTGGGTACGTGCGGCATGATCACTAGAGGCAATCGGCGCCGAGTGTCCAGACTGACGAGCTGTTCTTTCCCCGTATAGAACGGCAACCTCCAGCAGATTGAGGACGGGCTGCAGCGCGAGCAGTATGCGCTGGAGACGCGCGACCCGCGCGGCAACCGCGCGCTGCACCTCGCGCTCAAGTTTGCGCACCGCAACTCGAAGGCCATCGTGAAGAAGCTTCTGGTGCGTGGTGTTGCCGCCAATAGCAAGTCAGTACGACCGCGGATCTAACGAGTGCTGATTGTGTTTCGCAATGGCAGGCGGCTGGAGCTCGCGTGCGCTCGCGGGATGTGGATGGGTGGAAGACTGTCCACCATGCGATCGCGTCGGAGAATGAAGACATTTTGCGCTTGTTGATTCAGCGCGAGAAAGAGCAGGCGCCTGGACTACTCCACAAGAAGATTCGCGATGTGGCTCCCGGATTGGCAGAGGTTCCCGATTTCTACTGCGAGATTCAAGTCGATGTGACCACGTGGATCCCTGGCGTGTCACGCTGGTTGCCGTCCGATACCGTCAAGATCTGGAAGCGCGGCGGCGATTTGCGGTTCGATATCACACTGGTTGGCTTTGAGGATGGTGCGTGGCAGCGCGGCAACTTGTCCTTCCTGTTGCTCGGCGACGACTGCCAGTTTCTGTGCCTCGACCACGACGAGAAGACGTGTACGAACCTGCTCGTGCCTGGGGACCAGCTTGAAGCCGAGGATCTTGCCAGCATGGTGCATTTCCTGATGACGACGTCTATCATGACAACCGATGTTGATGTATCATCGTTGAACTTCGGCAAGAAGCGATCGTGGCTTACCAAGAATGAAATCACTGAAGATATTGGTGATTGGAAGCGATGTGGTGTCTACGACATGACCGGCATGGCAGTGGTCATGCGCATGCGTCGACCCCAGAACAAGTATCACAAAGCTCCTGAGACGTTTGAGCGCTCGGTAAGTCAAAATTATCGCCCAACTCGTCGCGTTGCTGCTCGCGGTCTCACACAACACGTACCGAATTAATATCTAGCCACAGTCTACAACGAAGGATGCTATCGCTGTGCTGCAGCAAGTCGCGAACGATCCGTACTCGGAAGTCCTGATCGAGCCGAAGTCGGAGCATGTCGTTTCGGTTGAACTGGCGGCCAACGAGACTGTCAAGTGGTGTTTCCGGATCGACAGTTGCGATGTTGGTTTCAGCGTCATTCTGCTGTCCGAAGGCTGCAACCAGGGAGACAGAGATGCTGAACAGCAGCTTGTTGCTCCGCAACGACTGTCTTCGCATCATGAGCATGGCGGTTCATTTACATCCACTACCGGTGGAACCGTCGTGTTGAAGTGGGACAACAAGTATTCGCTCTTTCGGTGAGTCGTGAAGTTTTGGAATTTGTGCGTGCCAACTTATCCGTTAACCCATTTGCCCCTTTGCGCAGTCAAAAGCGTATCCATTTTCAACTGTCGGTGTCTGCAAGCGACACGGAATCGACCGATTCGGAGGAATGGGATTCCCATCGTGCGACAGAACACTTGATGACGTTTGAAGAATGGTTTGGGGTGGCCATTGACGATCTACCCGCCGAGCTACGCGCTCTCACCCCGAAGCATCGTATTATGGTGCACCAGCAGCCACCGTGCCGTACACTCTCCAAGGGATTTCCGGCGACGGTCTACACCAGCACAGCCTTCCCTCTCACTGTGAGTCCACATTCCTTCAAGCGATGTGCCCAACATGTGTCTGACCAATCTGAATGTGCAAGACAGGTCGAGCAATTCTTGCCAGTCATTGAAGTACTTTCGAAGACTACAAGTGCCTTCGAGAACGTCCGCGAGTTCTTCAACGCGGTACGTATTGTGAGGCATTTTTCCACTTTGCGAATGTGCATGCAGCTAACTCTGCGCGTGAGGATGTTGTGCGTCTCTAGCGTGTCGAGGGCGGCTTCCCAGTTCAGTTTTGCTTTCCTTTGGTCCCATCAGTCTCTGCGACCTTCCGCTTCAACCACGTGGTGCTCGGCACGCCGGCCGCATCGCTCTTCACCGTCCCCACTCACTTCGCCCACTTCCAGGAGGACATGCTGTCGCCGCGTACGCACAACGAGATGCTCAAGAATCTCACTGCCGTTTGAGGCCCACGCTAAAAGATAATTGACCGTGTCGTATTCTAATTGACAGTGATGTCGCGGGCACCACTCGACGTTCTATTTTTTTTCTCGTTTGGCGTGATGATGCGGTCGGAGGCGCCAACCAACTGCCATGTTCACTTCAACTCGGCCATCATACAAAAAACAAGTATAGCACCTGTATTGAGCAACTTAGTTGGCATTTAGCAACGCGATCCGTTTGGTGGAGCGGTGGTTGATTTGGGAGGGGAGGCGGAGGCGGTGGCGAGGCGGAGCGGAGCGTTTCTTCCGCTTGAAGCTGGCGCTATCTTATCCACGAGGAGAGGAGAGGAGCGGAGCGGAGCACCATGAGTTACAGCGGCAGCGGAGGCGGCGGGTACGACCGCCGTGGCAGCGGCAGTTCCGGCGGCCAGGGCGGCGGCGGACAAGGCTACGAAGGCAGCGGCGGCCAAGGCGGCGGCCAAGGAGGCGGCTACGACCCGAGGGACCGGAGAGGAGGAGGTTACGGAGGAGGCGGCTCGGGAGGAGGCGGTGGGTACGACCAACGCGGCGGGTACGACCAGCGCGGCGGCGCGAGCGGCGGCGGGTACGACCAGCGCGGCGGCTACGACCAGCGCGGCGGCTACGACGACTACCGCAGCGGAGGCGGCGGTGGCGGCGGCGGAGGTTACGATTCGCGCGGCGCGGGTTACGGCAGCACGAGCGGCGGAAGCGGCGGTTACGACCAGCGCGGCTACGAGGACTACCGCAGCAGCGGAGGAGGAGGAGGCTACGACTCGCGCAGCGCTGGTTACGGTGGCTCGAGCGGCGGTAGCGGCGCTGGTTACGCGTCGAGCTCGCGCGACTACGCCAGTGGCGGCAGCGGGTACGACCAGCGCGGCGGCAGCAGTGGTGGCGCTGGGTACGGTGACTACT
This sequence comes from Pythium folliculosum, assembly GCA_023336295.1. Taxonomy (NCBI): domain Eukaryota; phylum Oomycota; class Peronosporomycetes; order Pythiales; family Pythiaceae; genus Pythium; species Pythium folliculosum. The sequence continues at coordinate 16,157 of JAADWV010000089.1, forward strand.
ACAGCAGCAGCCGCGGCGGGTACGACGACCGCAGTGCGGGGTACGGAGGAGGCTCCTCCTCCAGCGGAGGAGCAGGCTACGGAGCGAGCTCCAGCAGCGGCGGGTACGGCCGCGGGTACGAAGGCTCGAGCTCCTCCACGGGCGGCTACAAGGACGAGCGCGGCGGCTACGGTGGGGGATCCTCCGTTAGCGGTGGGTACGACCGTGGCAGCAGTGGCGGCTACGGTGGCAGCAGCGGAGGATACGGCGGACGAGACGAGCGCGGTGGAGGAGGAGGAGGAGGAGGAGGTTACGGTTCCAGCTCACGCGGTTACGACGACCGCAGCGGCGGAGGCGGGAGCTCGTACGGCGGATCGGACCGCGCCAGCTCGACTGGCGGAGGGGACCGCTACGGCGGCGGAGGTGGTGGTGGAGAGGACCGCTATGGCAGCGGCGGTGGTGGAGGAGGAGGCGGAGGAGGAGGCTACGGACGCCGAGACTCGGGCGGCGACGACCGCCGCGGTGGTGGCGGACGCGACGATGACCGCCGTGGAGGAGACGACCGTCGCGGCGGTGGCTTTGGCGGTCGTGGAGGCGGCTTTGGCGGCCGCGGCGGCGGCGGTCGCGGCTTTGGCGGTGGTCGCGGCGGTGAGATGGGCGCGGGCGCCGGCGCCGTCGTCGGCTCGGGTTACGAGTCGATCGGCAACCCGATCCAGGACCCGCGGCTCGCGGACCTGTGGACGGGCCAGGCCGGGCCGCTCGCGGTACCCGACGACCACGCGGAGATGGTGCGCGACTTTAAGATCTGCGCGCGGCCGGGCGCGTCCGCCGCCGGGCGCTCGATCTCGATCACTGTCAACTACTTTGGGCTGACGTTCGACACGAGCCGCGTGCAGGAGATTTTCAAGTACCACGTGGCCGTGGAGCGCTCGGCGGACGCCAAGTACGGCCCGGGCGGCGCGGACGAGGCCAAGGACGAGCCCATGGCTGGGGCCGGTGGCGGCGGCGACGTCAAGGACGAGTCGGGCGACGTGGAGATGGGCGAAGCCGGCGCTCAAGCGGGTGGTGCTGGCGGTCCGGGTGGCCCGGGTGGCCCCGGCGGTCGTCCAAAGCGCGAGGAGCGTCCGCTGTCCAAGAATGTCGTACGCATGGTGATCAACGAGGCGCTGCGCACGTACGAGGCCGACCTGGGCGGCGTCAAGGTCGTCCACGACAGCATGAACGCGGTGTACGCGCCGGCGCGGCTGCCGTTCACGCACCGCATCTTCAAGAACATCAACCCGAACGGGCAGCAGCACCAGGGTGGCGCCGGCGGCCGCGGCCCGCCGACGTTCGACATGACGATCAAGGAGGTCGAGTCGATCCCCGTGACGGACCTTGCGGACTACCAGCGCGACGCCGGTGCGAACCCGATGCGCATCATCCAGGCGCTGGACGTGGTGGCGCGCCACCTGGGCCAGCAGCGGCTCATCCCTGTGGGCCGCAACATGTTTTCCATGAAGAAGACCCACCCGCTGCAGGGCGGCAAGGAGCTCGCGTGGGGCTACCATCAGTCCATCCGCGTGGGCCAGCAGAAGCTGCTGCTCAACATCGACCAGGCCGCAACCGTGTTCTACGCGCCCGAGCCACTACTCACGCTGGCACAGGCCGTGCTGCGCATGCGCAACCCGCGCGACATGGACCGCCTGGACGATCGCCAGCTCAGGACGCTCCACCTCGCGCTCAAGAAGATCGAGGTCGTGCCCACACACCGCAGCGACCGCAAGAAACCGATCTGGGGTGTGAGCTCCATGCCCGTGGACGCGCTCGTGATGGAGATGAAGGACGGTCGCAAGATGACGGTCGCGCAGTACTTTGCTGACCGTTACGGCCCCAACACGCTCAAGTACCCGTTCCTGCCCGCGGTCAACGTCGGGAGCAAGCGCAAGGAGACGTGGCTGCCGATCGAAGTCTGCGACGTGGCGCCGGGCCAGCGCTGCCCCAACATCAACGAGCTCGACACGGCCGAGATCATCCGCAAGACGAGCCAGAAGCCGCGCGAGCGCCAGCGCAACATCATGGACCAGGTCCACGGCGCCGGCTTCGAGAACGACCCGTACCTCGCGGCGTTCGGGCTCCGCGTGGACCAGACCATGGAGACGGTCTCGGCGCGCGTGCTCGACACGCCCGAGGTGCAGTACAAGAACGTGTCGGAGCGGCCCAACATGGGCGCGTGGAACCTGCGCGACAAGGAGTTTGTGGACGGCGCGACGCTCGAAAACTGGGGTGTCGTGATCGAGGAAGGTGTGGGCGTGGGCCGCGGCCAGGTCGAGAACTTTGTGCGCGCGTTCTGCGACACGGCGCGCCGGTCCGGCATGCAGGTACGCGACGACCGGCCGCCATACGTGGACGGCTCGGGCCGCCGCAACGTGACCATTGAGGAACTCATGCACGAGTGTTTCCGCGAGATCGAGCGCAAGAGCGGCGGCGCGCCGCGGCTGATCATGGTGATCAAGCGCGACGCGAGCATTGGCTCGTACAGCGACATCAAGCGCGTGTCGGACACGGTGCTGGGCATCCCGAGCCAGTGCATCGTCGCGAAAAACGTGCCCAAGGCCAACCCGCAGTACTGCGCGAACGTGTGCCTCAAGGTCAACATGAAGCTCAGCGGCAAGAACTCGGTGCTGCGCGAGCCGTTCCCGCTCATCAGCGACATCCCGACGATCGTGATTGGTGCCGACGTGGAGCACCCGCGCTCGGGCCTGAGGGGGGGCCCGTCGATCGCGGCAGTCGTGGCCTCGCTGGACCGCTACTCGGCCAAGTACGCGGCGCGCGTGGCCGCGCAAAAGGGCAATGACATCCAGAAGCTCCCGATCATGCTGCGTGATCTGTTCCTCGCGTACTACCAGCACACGGGCCGCAAGCCCGAGCGCGTGATTTACTACCGCGACGGCGTGAGCGAAGGCCAGTTCTACGACATTCTCCAGGCCGAGATGAAGCACCTGCGCAAGGCCTGCTTCATGATGGAGGCCGACTACCAGCCGCCCGTGACGTTCATCGTCACGAACAAGCGCCACCACATGCGCGCGTTCAGCGAGCAGAACCTGGACCGCAGCGGCAACCTCATGCCGGGCACGGTCGTGGACTCGGGGATCGTGGACCCGCACCGGTTCGACTTTTTCCTCTACGGCCACAGCGGCATCCAGGGCACGAGCTGCCCGGCGCACTACACGGTGCTCTACGACGAGAACAAGCTCCCGCCCGCCGACGTCCAGCGGCTCACGTACCAGCTCTGCTACACGTACCAGCGCTGCACGCGCTCGGTCTCGGTCGTGCCGCCCGTGTACTACGCGCACCTCGCGGCCGCGCGCGCGCGCTTCTTCCTGAACGAAGGCTCGGACGGCGCCTCGACTATCGGCTCGTATAACTCGAACTCGTCCACGTTCGAGTTTGCCGACCTCCACAAGAACATGCTCAACTGCATGTTCTTCATGTGAGCGCGCGACGCGTCGGCCAGTTGGCTGCGGGAGGCAATCTGTGTGATCAAGGCAAGCAGCAAGTGGCTCGCGGATTTCGCTCTCCAGCGCTCTGCGGCTCGCTTCGATGGCTCGCAATCTCTTTATTTCGCTCTCTTTTCTCTGCTTTTTCTTTTTTGCTTTTGCGCTGCGTCGGTACGTGCGTGGATGAGGATGAGGAAGAATGAAACGGACCGACCCATGCGAGGGGACGTTTTTTTTTTGTGGAATGATTTTTGTTGTTGTGTTTCGTGAGTGTTTTTGCTGATATATCAGGCCATCGGCTTTAACTCCTCGACGGCAAACGACGTGGCGTCGCTCTCGAGCGGACGGCCTCGCGGACCTAGCAGCGCGGCAGTCGGAGGCGAAGCAGCAACGGCGTCCGTAGACATGCTGGGGCCAGCGGCCACGACGGCGCGGCCGTGCGTGCGGAGCCCGCGGCACACGCGGCGCGCGCGCAGGATCTGCTGCGACTGGAACACGAACTCCTTCTCCGAGATGCCGCCCACGCAGAGCCCCAGCGAGGGCACGGCGGCGGCCGCTGCTGCTTTCGACGCCGCGCCTGAGCCCGCGCCCGAGCCCGGGCGCGAGCCCGCCGCCGAGGCGCCCAGGACCGAGCCGCGCGCGACCGACTGGCGCTTGGAGACTCGTCGCTGTTGCTGCTGCTGCTGCGACTGGCGCAGCGCGAGGATCGTCTCGAACGCGCGCTCGAGTTCGTCCATCTCAGCCAGCGACACGTGTTCACCGGGCAGCGCGCGCCAGACGCGTCGCAGCGTGTCCATGGGCGCCGTCGTGCCGCTCGCGTCGCTACGCGTATACTGGTACTGATACTGGTACTGGTGGAGCGCGGCGGCGGCCGCGGCCTCGCGGTGGAACGCGTCGTGGAGCGCGGCCGCGAGCTGCTGGTCGGCCTCGAACCACTGCGTGAGGAAGAACACGAGCAGCGCGTCGACACTCACAGGCGCCAGCGACGAGGCCGAAGACCCCGAGGCGCCCGCGGCCACGACGAGACGCCTTAGACGGCGCTGGACGCGCTCAACGCGCGGTCGGGCGCAGTAGGCAAAGTGGTGCGCGACCAGCAGCGCCGCCACGTCCAGCGACAGCTCCCAGTCGCCGGCGTGCGGACGCTCGACCACGTCGCGCAGCGTGGCGCTCGCGCGGTCCAACTCGATCACGTCGCCCAGAAAGTCGACCAGCGCGTTGGCCGCGCACGCCATCAAGTTGCCCGCCGGCGGCGCGGCCTGCGTGGCGCGCCACTGGAGCGGCACGAGCTCGCAGAGCCGCGCGAAGAGCGCGACGCGCAGGTCCTCGGCGCCCAGCGCCTCGAGCCCGGGCAGCAGCGAGAACGCGTCGGCGTCGTCTTCGGCTGTTTCCGCGTCGTACGGCTCGCTCGCGTCGGCGGCTACGACGGCGCCGCCCGTGAGCGCGCGCAGGCGGCGCGCCTCGGCCTCGAGCTTCTCGTGGTAGTAGAGCGCGCTCTTGACGACCTCCATCATGCGCAGCTCGGCGAGCGGCACGAGCCCGTAGCGCGACAGGAAAAACTCTTTGAGCGCGCGATGGAGCGGCGCGCGCGGCTGCACCGAGGGCACGGCACGCAGCGCGCAGGCGTCGCGCTCCATCTTGTCCACGAGCACGAGCAGCACGACGCGCGCGAGCTGCGCCTTGTCCATCACGCGCGCCACGCGCGGCCGCGTCGTGAGCTGCGCGCGCAGCGCCGGCGGCAGCAGCCGCCGCGTGGTCACGCGCGTCGCCGTGCCCGTCCCGCCGCTCCAGTGGCGCTTGTGCTTGTGGGAGTGCCTGCGGTGGTTATTGTCGGCCTGGTCGTCGCCGTCGCCATGGTCCTCGGCGTCGTCGCTCAAGTCGTCCTCGTCTTCACTATCGTCGTCCTCGCCGACGCCGTCACGGCCCAGGAGCCCGAGCACCTCGTCCTCGGTCTGCGTGCCGGCCGTGCGGCGGCTCATCATCTGCTGGAGGAACTTGGTCTGGTCCTCGTCGGGCCCGTGGCGCCAGAGCAGCGAGACCACGCTCGAGTTCATGAACCGGTCCAGCTCGTTGAGCAGCGCCGTCTGCTCGCGCGCGCGGTCGAACAGGCCCTCGAAGAGCTGGTCAAAGTCCTCGGCGTAGCTCTCGATCGGGTGCGCCACGTCCAGCTTCTCGAGCTCCTCGGCGCTCACACCGTAGAGCTCCCAGTCCTCGGCGTCGCTCGCGCCGACCACGGGCGTGGCGTCCAGCGCGTCGACGCCGCCAGTGCCGCCGCTTTCGGCGCGCCCGTGGAGCGATTCGTTCATGTCGAGCAGCCCGCGCACGGCCTTGCGCAGCTGCGCGTTCTCGACGCCCAGCCGGTTGGCGCGCTGCCGCGTCTTCTGGAGCTCGGCGCGCAGCTCACGCGCCTCGACGCGCGCGCGCTCGAGCTCGCTCTCGTACGCGGCCGCGCGCTGCGCGTGCTGCGCCGCCGCGGCGTCGCCAAAGCGCTGGAGCCTGCGCCACGCCGTGCGCGCCTCGTCCGCGTCGCCCAGCGCGCGCTGCGCGAGCTGCACGAGTGCAAACACGTTGAGCGACGCGAGCTCCCAGACCTGCGCCACGAGCTGCGCGAGCCGCGGCGACAGCGGCGCCAGCGCGCGCAGCACGTCGCGCAGCAGCGCCGCGCAGCCCGTGTGGAAGGCGGCGCTGCGCGGCGGCAGCTCGTGCGCGCGCGCCGTCGCGAGCTTGGGCAGCAGCCGTACGCGCTCGCCCACGAAGCGCTCGAGCGCCGCGATCTCGTGGCTCGCGCCGTGCGCCTGCGTGGCCATGCTGCTTTGGTGGGTGCGTGTTGAGGAGTGTGGCAACAGGTAAAGCGAGCAGGTTCGTTTGGGGGGCGGAGTGTAGCCATGTTGAGAGGATGTGATTGGCTGGTATATATGTACTGTCTACGATGCCAGCCAATGAACACGGGAGAAAGGCAACCCCAATGGCTGCGTGTCTAAAGACGGAACCGGCGACTCCTAGGCGAAAAGCGCTCTCGTCGCGCACGATCCGATCGTACGAGGGCAAATGGAGCGACACGGCGGTGCAGCGACGGCGGCGGCGGCGGCAGCGCGACGGCCGCTGGGGCTCGTGGGCAAGATCATGGCGCAGCAGCCCGCGGCGGCGCTGGCGCTAGGCAACCAAAGCTACGACGACGACGAGGCCGACAGCGTCAAGGGCAACCGCGTGGAGGAGGAGGAGGAAGAGGAGAGTGCGGCGGAGCGGGAGGACGACAGCGACGACAGCAGCGACGCGCCCGAGCGCGGCGGTGACAGCGTCTCGAAGGACGAGCAGGAGCTGCGCGGTGGCGGAGCGTCCGAGGCGGCCGTCGTGGAGCGCTTCCGCAGCGGTTCGTCGTCTTCTGCGTCATCGTCGTCGTGGTCAGCGCCATCCACCGACGGCGGCGAGCGGCGTGCGCGTGGTTACGGCGGCGGTGTCGTCCCCTCCGTGGCGACGCCACCTTCGTCGCCTGAAAGCCAGAGCCGGAAATGCGCGGACGGGGGCGAAGCTACGCCAGAAGACCCCGACGCGTCGGACGCCTTCCCCTCCTCGGAGGATGAGGAGCCCGCTGCGAGCGAAGCGCGCGACTCCATAGGCAGCGACACAGACGCGTCGCTACCAGACGATATCAAGCAGAGTCTATCATCCGAGACGGACCACGAGCAGCAACAGCTCGAGAGCGACATGCACGTGCTGGCCGCGCACTTGCAGCAGCAGACGCTCGCGCTCACGCACGAGCGCAGCGTGAACCAGTCGCTCCAGAGCCACTTGCTCGAAACGGAGCATCGGCTCACGCGCGAGATTGAGAGCGTGCTGGTCGAGAACGACGCGCTGCGCCACCAGCACGCGGCGCTGCAGGCCGCACAAAACGCCAGCGAGCAGCGCGCGCAGACCGCGAGCGAAGCCCACGACGAGCTGCTGCGCGCGCTGCAGACGCAGCAGCAGCGCGAGGACCACGCCCGCACGATCATCGTGGCGCTCGTCAAGGAGCGCGACGCGCTCAAGAAGCAGCTGGACGAGAGCAAGACGTACTGCCGGCGGCTCGAGGAGGACGTGGTCACGCTCCGCGCCGAGCAGCAGAACCTGCGCGCCGAGACGGCGACGCTCACCACGGCGCTGGCGGCCGCGACGAGCAGGCGGAACGACCGCGAGCTCGAGACGATCCGCGCGCAGGAGGAGCTGATTGCGAGCCTGCGCGCGGACCTGCTGCAGATGGAGTTTGAGTACACGACACTGCGCGTGGACAAGGACAAGCTCCACACGCGCGTGGCCACGCTGCAGCGCCAGAGCGAGAGCCAGACGCAGAGCTACGACGTCATCTCGCTGGGGGCGAGCGGCAAAGGCGCGGAGGCGCGCCGCAAGACCAAGCGGCTGTCGCTGTCGGGCGTCACGGGCGGCAAGGACAATGACAAAGGCCGTGGCAGCGGCAAAGACGGCGGCGTGAGCTTCACAAACCTCATGACGCTGCCCAACTGCGTGCAGGAGGACGGCGCGTCCGCGCGCACGGCGTCGACGCCGTCGATGGGCGCCGTGCCGCGGCCTCGCACACCCGTCGGGTCGCTCGTGTCCAAGACGCTCTCGTCCGCCAAGAAGAAGCTCTTCCAGTCGTCCGCGCACACGGCGACCGTCGTGATTCCGCAGTAGCATGTGGACACACAAGATTCCTAGAGAAGCTATGTAATACACCTTGAGGACGACCAGCGCGGCGTGGCGGCGTTCTATTAGACGTGCGCGTTTACAATTCTCTCTATTCGGCGAGCAGCGCCGCAGGCTCGTCGTGGTGCTCGGGGTCGGCGTGGCTCACGTACGACAGGTACGAGTTCCAGAAGAGCCCGACGACGTTGGCGAACAGCACCTGGAGGTTGCCCGGCACGAAGCGGAAGTTGAGCAGCTGCGCGGGCACCCAGACGACCCAGTTGGCCTTGACCGTGGGCCACCACTCGGCGCGGAGCTTGTCCGGGATGGTCTCGGGCACGCCCTCGAGCGTGAGCAGCGTGGAGAAGAAGATGGGCAGGAACGTCGGCGCGAAGCCCAGCTGGTCGAGCGCGAGCCGCTTGAGGATCGCGGCGTTCGAGAGCCCGGGCACGCGCGAGCTGATGAACCGGTACCAGACGTGGAGCACGGGCGCGACCAGCACGCCGCCGAGGAACGTGAAAATGAGCGCGCGCTTGGCGTCCACGCCGCCTCGGCGCTCGATCACGAGCTGGCAGCCGACGTCGCCCGCGGCCGCGATCGCGCTGGCCGTGGCGACCTTGGTGGTCACCGGGTGCGACGCCAGCAGCGCCTGGTACGTGGCCCACGCCGACTTGAACGCGCCGCCCGACGAGGACGAGGAGTCCGACGACGCGAAGCGCCGCGCGGATGCAACGGGGCTCGCGGCGGTGGCCGAGACGCGCGCGCCGCGCAGCAGCAGCGCGCGCTGCGCGAGGAGACCGGCGCGCAGCATGTGGGCTTCAAAGGAGGCGGCGGAGGAAGCGGAAATGGAGCTCTCGAGAGCCTAGACACCGCGTGGCCTCAGCGGTCGCGTGGGACGTAGGTGCGTAGGCTGTGTCGGTGGCGCCGTTGGTGCGACGCGAGTTTAGTCGCGCGGGCCCAAAGTGTCTCTGCGCATTCACCAAAAAGCCTGCCGTCTTTCCTGCAGCAGACAAAACAGACCAAGAGCTAGACAAAGAGCTCCAAATCCGCCGGTTACACTACCACATTAGAGGACCCTACACGGGTACACCCCTCTAATCACCAATATGCGTCACCACAGGTTCGTTGGCCTCCCAACTTTTGCTCCCCCCAACACCCACACAGCATTGCCAACTTTTTTCCCCACGAATCTCAATATGAGCGAGATGATGGCGGAGACGGCGGCGCCGCCAGCGGAGGACGCGCCGGAGATCGTGTCGGCGTTCCCGCTGCCGCCGGCGTTCTTTGTGTTGTACCGCGACGGTGCGGACGCCGGGCCGCCGCCGCCGGCGCCCATGGAGCCGCAGTACCACATGTTCGGTACACCGTTCAGCACGCAGGACGTGGTGCCGGACCTGCTCCCCATGCCCGGCCAGAAGCTCTACCTGAGCGAATCGGCGGTGTCCGCGGCCACATCCGCAGCCAAAGACGCGGCGGACGCAGGTGCGGACGGTGAAGGAGGAGGTGCGGCCGGAGCGGACGCTGACAAGAGCCCCGCGGACGACGGCAGTACGGCCGCGGCCACGCCGACGGCCAAGGCCGAGGGTGGCGCCGGCGAGGCCGCCGCGGGCGACGTGGACTTTAAGCGGCAGATGAAGAAGATCAACCGGTCGCTGCTGGCCAACTTTATGGAGCTCGTGGACGTGCTGATCAAGCAGCCGGCGCTGTTCAAGTGCGTGTGTTTCTGTATGGAGAATGGAGGAAGTTGGAGAATGACTAACGCTAGTGATGTGGTTTTGTGCTCCGTAGTGAGAAGCTGGCGGACCTGGAGCTGCTCTTCCTCAACATGCACAACCTGATCAATGCGTTCCGGCCGCACCAGGCGCGCGAGACGATCCTCCACATGCTGCAGATGCAGATCCAGGAGCGCCGCGACGCCGCGCACGACATCCACAAGTACGTTTTGGAGCAATTGGAGCATTCTGGGTTAACACCGAGCGGCTAACATAATGCGCTTTTCACAAGGACGATCGATGAGGCGCGGCGCACGGTCGAGGACGTCCACGGCGAGCTCCACGACCACGCGGTGGACGACGCGCGGTCGCAGGACGCCGCCGACATCAAGATGGAGGACGCCGACCACCAGGGCGACGCGCTTGAAGCCAACACGAGCCCGGTCAGCACAGGCGGCACCACGGCCGCAGCGGCCGGCGCGGCCACGGGACCAGCTGGCGATCTGTCCGCGGTGCGTTCGTGTGGCTATTCGATGCCTACGGCGTGAGCGAGGCGCAATGGCTAATGTATCTGTGTGATGATGTGTAGCGGGCGCGCGAAGTGCAGCAGATCCAGGAGTCGTTCTTCTCGGCACTGCAGTCCGTCGCGGGCGTGACGCAGTGAGAGAACCAACCCGACATTGACATGACACGAAAGCGACCGACGCCGTTCAAGTAACCACAACACGCATAATTTATATCCATCGGCCCGGCTACAGTATCTGTCGTTGGCGCGCTCACAACGTCACGGCGCCGCTCGAGTCGCGCACCGGGTTGACGTTCGCAACTACAGGTGCCGGTGGCACGGGCTGCGCCATGGGCAGCGCCGTGGCCACAGGTGGGGCCGCGGTGGCGTAATGTGGCGGCGCCGCGGTTTGCTCCTGCGACGCGCGCCGCACCTGCCGGTTGAGTCCGTTCGCGGGGCTGCGCATGGCGAGCTCGAGCGCCTCGTAGAGCGGCGCGGCGGCCACGGGCGGCGGCTCCATGCCGCCCAGCAGCTCGGTGGCCTGCACGGGCTTGCCGTAGAACGCGCGGTTGATGTCCGCGCGCGTGAGGATGACCGAGCCCTCGAGCGAGATGCCCGCGAAGAGGCCCTTCGAGTGCGAGTACGAGTAGCACGGCGCGATGTCGAGGTCGGCGCTGGCCTCGACCGAGCCGGCGGCCGTGCGGCCCACGGGGCCCGCGGCCACGCCCAGCTCGGCGCCGAGGTTCACTTGGCCCTTGGAGCAGAACGCGTCCACGGCGCGCTTGTTGTTGAGGATGATGACAAAGTCGGTGAGCTCGCCGCCGATCTGCGCGCCCCAGCCGATGCCGGCCGTGCCGATGGCCGACGGCGCCGACCACGCGCCGTTGGGCAGGCGCGAGATCACGAGCCCCGTGCCCACGCGGCCCGTGACCACGAAGCCGATCTTGACCACGGTCAGAAACTGTCAGATACAGAGACACACAGGCGTGAGAATGACCGATCGGGTAGCATGGGCGAGCTCCAGTACAAAGTACGCACGGCGATGCCCTTGGCCTTGGTGAGCAGCGGCAGCGGGATGGACTGGTCCTTGATCACGCCGTCGTACATAAAGTTCTTGACGCTGTACGCGGCCTTGCGGATCTCTTCGCGGAGCGTGAACGAGTACGGCGAGTTGAGGAACCGCTTGGGCCCCTCCTCGGTGATCTCGTTGGCCATCACTGCGTTGCTGTTGACGCCGCGCAGCGCCTCCTGCTCGGGCTGCAAGCGCGTGTGGCAGTCGTCACACACGCGCTGCGGGTTGTGGGCATTCACGGCGAGGTACTGGCGCGCCGGGTCGCCCAGGATCTGCTCCTCGCGGATCAGCGCGCGCTGCGCCGTGCAGAGCGCGCAGAACACGCGCCCGCAGAAGCGGCAGTGGTGCTTGCGCCGCACCCAGTCGAACAGGAGCTGGCAGCCCGTGCACAGGCTGACCTCGGCGTCCGGGATCCAGCGCACGGTCGTGGGCACCACCGGCGCTGCCGCGGTGGCAGCGGTGGCGGTGGTTGCGTTGGCGGTGGCAGAGGCGTCGCTGTCGGCGCGCTTGGCGTCGCTGCTGCTCATCATGGCGGAGATGGAGGGTTTGAATGCGACAGCTGCGCGGCGACTGCAAAAGAGCGGGAGTTGGGCGAAGGGCGAATGGAGCGGAGCGGAGCAAGCGGAACGTCAGTGCCTGACGTACAGCAGTAGCGTGGCCTAACGTCGTCTGGCGCACACAGCGGGCGAGTGGCCGACCAGCTGACGGGCAAGGTAATGCCGATGATGATGCGCCTTCTCGGCAGCTGCGAAAGGATCCAAAAGCCAGGGAAACCCAGACCATAGCAATGCTACACATCATTAGCACGTAAATTACACTTCACACCTTAAGCGAACTTAATCGGATGAAAACAGTACTGAAAAGGGTACACTCTACCACAAGCGGTAGGATAACCCGCCACCAGTATGAGCGCAAGGACCTCGCCGCCGCTGGTGCTCGCGTACCGCGCGCTGTGGCGCGCCGCGTGGCCGCTCGTGCGCTGGTACGTGCGGCGCAAGGACGCGCGCCGCCTCGTGGACGCGCGCGCCACGCGGGAGCGCTTCGGGCGCAGCCGACGGCCCAGTACGCATCGACCAAAAGTCCGTTTTGCCGCCTTTCTCATCTAATCAATCCTGTGTCTCCCAGGCTCCTGGGAGCACCCGCACCGAGCGTGGGTGCTCTGGATCCACGGCGCGTCGGTGGGTGAGTGCCTGTCGGCGCTACCCGTGGTCGAGCTCGCGCTGTCTCCGCGCTGCACGGCGCGTAACCTGCCGCCGCCGCACGACCGCCGCGTGGTCGTCACGACTACTACTGCGGCCGCGCGACGCCTGCTACAGCAGCGGCTGGACCAGGTAGACCACCCATACTCTCGCTGCCCAGGCACAACGGCTCACTTATCGTGTGTGTTTGTGTCGGTGTGTAGAGCAAGACAATCGGCGGCCGGGCACTTTGCGTGTTTGCGCCGCTGGACGCGCCCGAGAGTGTCGCGCGCTTCTACGACCGCTGGCGCCCCGAGTACGTCGCGGTTTCGACTGATTGCCTTTGCAGACGCCAGGCTCTAACATGACCGTTGTCTGACTGGCAGCACTGGGCTGTGGGTCGAGTCGGAGCTCTGGCCCACACTCGTGCTCGAGGCGTCGCACCGACAGGTACTTATGCCATTCTTATGGGACGCCGCTCCGTCACAACCGCACACTCTGACATGCTTCGGCCGTGTAGATCCCCATTGGCATCGTGAACGCGCGGATATCACCGCAGTCGCTGTGGTGGTGGTCGCTGCCGCTCGTCCGCTCGCTCATCCGCGACGTCGTCTCGCGGTTCTCGCTCGTGCTGTGCCAAGATGATGCCGTGAGCAACCGCACCGCTTCGAGACGCTGTGAGTATCTAAAAGCTGATTTGTTTTGTTCACTGTAGAACCAAGCGCGGTTCCGCCTGCTCGGTGCGGCTGCCCCTCGTGTCGCCACGAACCTCAAGTTTGGTGAGTGGTTTCTTGCGAGTCCATACGATTTAAACTCGATTCTGACTACTACTTACCGCGACTATAGCATCACCATGGCAGGCGGGTGACGTCGCAGCACTCCAAGCCCTCAGACTCAGCCTTCAAGGCCGCGCTGTGTGGCTCGCCGTGAGCACGCACGACAACGAAGAGCTGCTCATGGCTCGCGTCCACGAGCGACTCGCCGCAGCCGCGTCCACTCCCAAGCCACTGCTGACAGTGATCGTCCCGCGCCACCCGGAGCGGACGCCCGCGATCGTGCACCAGATCCAGAAGAACGTGCGTAGAAAGATGTCGTATTCGCACGCTGGTGAGTGATGTCTTGCTGGGCTAACGATGCCTTCGGTATTGCGCGTAGTTTCCGTCGCTCCGGATATCTCTGCGATCCAGAGACGGCTTGCCATCGCCCGAGACGGACATCTTCATCGCCGATACCTTGGTACGTCATCGCTACTCCGTTGTGTGGCGGCGGAGAGTCTCACACTCGGGCCGATTCGAATATGTAGGGCGAGACGAATCTCTTCTTTGATGCTGTCGACACGGTGGTAATGGGCGGCACGTTCGTGCGGTGCGGCGGCCACAACCCGATCGAGCCGCTGCGCGCCGGCTGCGCGGTCGCCGTCGGGCCGCACGCGTTCAACTTCACCGACATCATCGACCAGCTCACGCGCCAGGGCGTCCCGCTCACGCAAGTCGACACCACCGACGCATTAAGCGAGTGGCTGTGTGATCGCTTAACGATCGAGACGGCCTCTCGTGATGCCACGCGGCAGATGATGACGACGCTGTCTGTCCAAGCGATTACCACGTACGAGACGGCGCTGGTGCAGTGGCTCGCAGGCGACAAGCTCGGCTAGGATCGGCGCGGGGGGCAGAAGGCGATTTTGTATTGGGGTTTTCTTAGATTAACAAGGGGAAGCGGCGACGCGCTGGAAAATCAACAAGACACGCGCAGGCGCCGAGTGTCGATGCGGATCGGAAGCCGCCCTGTCCGTCGTTTTTCGCGGCTCGTCGCAGAGATGTAGTCGGTGGCGTGTCGTCACAGGGAGGATGGTCGTAGATACAAAAAAGAAGAGAGAAATGAGAGACGCACCCCATGCGGTTGTTCGCGACGACGCCTTCTTCGCGCCAGCCCAAGCCACATGCCTGGCTCTGGCGCTTAGTACGGACGGTATCGCTCCGAGCGTCCACCACCCGACGCCGACGGGTTGCCGCCCTGGCGGTAGCCGCCGTAACCATAGCCGCCGTAGCCTCCGGGCGGGCCGGCGGCGGCGCCGCTACCGTCGTCCGGGTATCCTCCTTCTTCGCCGCCGGCGCCTCCCTCTCGAGCGCCGTCCCGCGCACCACCTTCGCCGCCGGGCGGAGCGCCGTAGCCGCCGTAGCCGCCCATGTAGCCGCCGTAGCCCGGGTAGCCGCCGTAGCCACCGCCGCCACGGCCACCACCGCCGTAGCCCGCGTAGCCGCCGTACGCCGGGTAGCCACCGTAGCCGCCGTAGCCGCCGCCATAGCCACCGCCGTAAGCCGCCGCGGCCCCGTAGCCGCCACCACCACCACGGCCACCGTAGCCGCCTCCTCCACCGTATCCGCCGCCGCCGTAGCCGCCACCGTTCGCGCCGCGCCAGCCGGCGTAGCCACCACCGCCGTAGCCGCGGCCACCGTAGCCGCCACCACCGCCGCGGCCGCCGTAGCCTCCGCCACCGCCACCCGCGCGCATCTCCTTGGGCTCGGCACGCTTGATTTCGACGACCTTGCCGTGGATCTCGTGGCTCTTGCTAATCACTTCGGCGACAGCACCCTACGCACCGAGAGACACAGCAACCAGAGTCATCAGATCACCCTCGTTTTTTATGCCCATGATGCAATTGGAGGCGCACCTCTTCCTCGAAGGTAATGAAGCCAAAGCCGCGCGAGCGCTGCGTCTCGCGGTCGATCATGACGACCGCGTCCGTGATCTTGCCGAACTCTTCAAAGTACTGGCGGAAGTCCTGGTCGCCCACGGACGGCGCGAGCCCACCGACAAAGATCTTCTTGCTCTCCATGAAGGTGCCGCCACCACCGCCGCCGCCGCCGCCGCCATGGCCGCCGTGGCCGCCGCGTCCAAAGCCGCCGCGCGAGTCGCTACGAGTGACGAATGATCACATACAGAGAGAGAGAGCGTCCAGTGGTCGCGGTCAGTTCCAGAGCCACGAAAGCGGGTTGTTAAGGATGCTCGGGAGCAGAGAGGGCAGTCGACAGGTTGGTGGAGAGCGAGAAGCTGTTGGCGCCGAAGACCGAGACGAGAGGAGGAGGCGAGCACGCGGCTCTCTGTGTGTGGTTTTGGTGGAGAGGTGGCTATCGTGTTTACACCGTATTTGCGTCTCCTGCCTTCTGCTGCTGTCCTGCCTGCTGCCTGTTGCCTGTGCCTGCCTTGCTGCCTCTGTCTCTGACCTCCTTCCTGCCCACTGCCAACTCCCTACCCAGCAGCAGTACAGCGATCGTAGTAGTAGTACTAACCTAGCAGGGCCGCCGCCGGCGGACTTGTCGCGCGGGATCGCGCGCTTCACTTCGACGGTGCGCCCGTCGATCACGTGCGACTCCTCCAGCACGCGGTCGATCGCTGTCCACGTACCAAGAACACAACCCATCAGCGCTCCTTCCTCGCAAAATAACCCGCGTCATCATTCAGGCTGTGTCACGTACCGGATGAGTCGGCAAACGTCACAAAGCCAAAGCCGCGCGGCTGGCCCGTGAACTTGTCCTTCATCAGCGCCGCGTCCGTGAGCGCGCCGTACTTGCCAAAGTGGGACCGCAGCGAGTCCTCCGTGGTCTCCCACGACACGCCGCCGATGAAGAGCTTGCCGCCGCCGTCCGAGGCGCCGCCTCCACCGCCGCCGTACCCGCCCGACGGAGGAGCTCCGCCGCCACCGGCACCGCCGCCGTAGCCCTGGTACTGCTGCTGCTGCTGCTGCTGCTGGTACGCCTGGTACTGCGCGTACTGCTGCTGCTGGTAGGCCTGCTGCTGCTGCTGGAGCTGCGCGTCGGCGCCGCCGGGCACCGCGTCCTCGGGCTCCACCGCGAGCGCGCGGAGGTCCTCGTCCTCCCCGTTGGCGTCCACCGCGCCGTGCGGCGGCTGCTCGCCCAGCGGCGGCGCCGCCACGACGTCGTCGTGCTCGTAGACCACGCCGTCCATGTTTGTAGCTCCTCGGCGATTCAGTCGGAGAGCTCCTCGGTTTTGGTCAGACGTCCCGCAGGCGGGCTTTTTAGACCGGGGAGGACGGTTAGACCCGGAGGGCGCCAGTCACAGAACGGGGGAGGGACAGAAGCGGGGAAACAGCGCGGAACTGAACCACCCAAAAACCCAGTTGTTCTTCAAGAGGACGACGACGGCAAGTGGGTGATGGATAATTACGGAAATAGACATAGTGTAGCCATCTCGTCCGAAAAGCCACGTTGTGCCGATTCTCCAGCCCACAAAAGAGGACCATGGCGACCGTGGCGGCTGCGGATGCCCCCGCAACAGCGCCCAGCGAGTGGCTCTCGGTCGTCGAGGCGCAGCAGCGCGAGCTGCAGCAGCTGCGCGCGCAGCTCTCGTCGCTCGCGCCGTGGGACCGCGACCGCGACGGCGACGCGCGCTCGGCGTTCGCCGCGAGCCCCGCGAGAAGCTCCACGAGCAGCAGTAGCAGCAGCAGTTACACCAGTAGTCGCGGCAGCGAGGTCGACGCGCTGCCGCTGGATCTGCAGCGCTACGCCAAGGTGTGCGGCGACCTTGAGGCCGCGCGGCAGCGACTGACGCTCAAGGACGCGAAGCACCGCGAACTGCGCGCGCGCGCCGGTCAGATGAAGCTCGAGATCGACGCGCTGAGGCAGCAGCAGCAAGACAGCGACGCTCGCGTGCGGGTGCTATCGGTAGAGCTGGCGAGTGAGCAGACGGCAAAGCAAGAGGCTGTGGAGAGAGCGGCTCTGGCGATGGTGCAGAGCGAGGAGCTCTCGCAGAAGCTGCTGGAGGTGTCCCGAGAGACCGAGTCATTACGCGCTGAGCTACGAGAACTGAGTGACATAACGCACAGCCTAGAGCGGCGGCACAGCCAGGCACATGGTGATAGCTGCGCGACGATCGCGCGACTGGAGGCGACACTGCAGCTTGTCCAGCAGGAGAACGATTCCCTGCACAGGCAGATACAGGATGAGCGCGATACACACAGGCAGCATACCTGTAAGAGCGATCAAGAAGAGGCGTTGCTCGCTCAGGTGAGTGAGCTCGAACGGATATTGCTGCTGCAGACGACGCAGCTAGAAAAGCAGCAGCTCGTGATCGTCGAACTACACTCGGCCTCGGCGGCGATGGCGCAGGAACTAGCAGAGGAGCGCACGCACCACCACCATAATATCAGTCAGCAGATCGCAGCCAACATGTCGCTACGACAGCTCGTTGATGAGACAAGCGCAGAGGGCCGCGCGCTGCGCGTGGCGTTAGCCGAGAGCAACGAGCGGAGCGCGATGCAGAACGAAGAACTGGCGGCGTACGCGGTGTGGAGACAGTCGGCGCGGCGGCGCGAATCGCAGCGTGAGCTCGCATTTGGTGATGCATACGAGAGCAAGGAGAAGATGGAACGCGTTGTTCGTGCGGCAGAAACATCGCGGCGGAAGGCGATCGTGGAGCTGGCGGAGACCAAGCGCCAGCTCGAGCAGCTGCGCACGGCGATGGTCGGCGTGGACACCGAGCTGCAGCGCATGAACAAGACGTTTGTCGTTTTCCGAACGCGGTACGTGAATGGTATGCGTCCCATAGAGTGCATGCGAGTGAAAGGAGCTGACGCAGGTCGTAACGCGATTGATACAGGGAGGCGAACGTAAGCCGCACGCTGCGCGAGTACAGTCGCCGCAACCGCGTGCTGCTGGACGCCGTGCGACTCATGGGATCCAAGGTACCTAGATGCGCGGATACTTTTGTTAGCCGTCTTGATACTAAGACTCTTTGTGGCGGTTCTAGGTGCTGGTCTTGTCCGAGTCGCTGCAGCGCAGCGAGAAGCGCAAGCAGCAGGTCGTCGTCCAGTCGCACGAGCTCAAGCGCGGGCTCGTGGTCGAGCGGTGCCAGCGCGAAGAGTGCGTGTTCAATAGATATCTGCGTAGCTACTGCGGTCGTGCTGACACTGATATACTTGTTGCCTCCCCCGCCAGCTTGCTCCAGCAGTGCGCCGAGCTCGAGCGCTGCCTCGCCGCGTGCCAGCGCGCCGCGAGCGCGTCGGCCGCGCGCGCGCAGTCCGTGGACCAGGAGAATTCCGTGCTGCAGCACGCGGTCGCGCAGCTCTGCGCGTACTCACGGGAGATCACGCAGTCTCAGAAGACGCTCCAGCGCGAGCTCAAGCAGCTCGAGCTCGGCGGCCGCGTCGAGCACGACGTGTTCGGGTGACCCCCAAATGGCTACACTTCCCTAAGTGCGATGGCTTCTCTACGCTAAGTGCGCTTTTCTCCCAAGCCCTGCTGGCCACTGATTCCAACGAAACTTAAATGGAAGTATATGATTGGTTGAAATGCTACCTTTAACATGATGCGGTTGGATGAAATAGGATCTGACACGCGTCACTGATGCGTCAGTTCCTCCCATGTGGCTCTTTTGGACCTCCTCGTCTTCGCTCGAGAGCTCCGTTCGCTTCGAGGGGATCAGGACCGTCATTTTGCATTCGCAAGTCCCTCCCTCTCTTCTTCCTCTTTCCTTCATCATGGAGCACCTCACGCAGAGCATCGTCGGCCTGGGCAACCCGCTGCTGGACATCAGCGCGGACGTGGACCAGGCGCTGCTCGACAAGTACGCGCTCAAGCTCGACAACGCGATCCTGGCCGAGGAGACGCACCTGCCGCTGTACGAGGACCTCACGACGCAGTACAAGCCCGTGTTCGTGGCCGGCGGCGCCACGCAGAACTCGATCCGCGTCGCGCAGTGGATGCTCAACAAGCACAACGCGCGCGCCACGTCGTTCTTCGGCGCCGTGGGCAAGGACGCCCACGCGCAGAAGCTGCGCGAGTGCGCCGAGCAGGACGGCGTGAACGTGCACTACATGGAGCACGCGGACACGGCCACGGGCACGTGCGCCGTGTGCGTCGTGGACTCGGAGCGCTCGCTCGTCGCGAACCTCTCGGCCGCCAACAAGTTCCACCACGACCACCTCGAGGACGCCACGTCGCAGGAGATCATCCAGCAGGGCAAGATCTTCTACTCGGCGGGCTTCCACCTCACGGTCTCGCCGCCGGCCATGATGAAGCTCGCGCAGCACGCGCACGAGAACGGCAAGATCTTCATGCTCAACCTCTCGGCGCCCTTCATCGTGCAGTTCTTCAAGGACCCGCTCATGGCCGCCGTGCCCTTCGCCGACTTTGTCTTCGGCAACGAGAGCGAGGCCAAGGAGTTCGGCGTGGCCCACGGCTGGGGCGACGACCTCCAGGAGGTCGCCAAGCGCCTCGCGGCGCTGCCCAAGGCCTCGGGCGCGCGCGCGCGCACGGTCGTCTTCACGCAGGGCGCCGAGCCCACGATCGTGGCCCACAACGGCCAGGTCACACTCTACCCGGTGCCCAAGCTCGAGGCCGAGCAGATCGTCGACACGAACGGCGCCGGCGACGCCTTTGTCGGCGGCTTCACCTCGCGCCTCGCGCTCGGCAAGCCCATCGCGGACTGCGTCAACGCCGGCCACTGGGCCGCGCAGGTCGTGCTGCGCCACTCGGGCTGCACGTTCCCGGCCGAGTGCGAGTACACCGACTAAGCCTCCGGTCGTCGTCTCCCCTCAGCGGCGCTCTGTATGGTTTCTGAATCCATGAGTCGTAGCATGGATGAACCACCCAGCGGCGGCGGCGACGATGGCGCGAGACGGCTCCGCACACACCCGTTACGGCGTCCGAGCAAGAGCGATCCGGGTGTTCCCCCGGCGTCCCTCTTCCTCGGCGTCTCGCGCGCCGATCGCGGCTGCTGTTGGATCTCCTCCATTAACAAAAGCACACCACACGAAATAGACCACCCGAGACCGCCTTTTGAACCGTTCTTTTGGAATACTCGTTTGGTTATCCGTTAGTTGGCGACGATGTTGAGCAGCCCGTGGGCGCCTTGCTTCTTGGGCGCGACGAGGATGGCCTTGCGCACGGTCTTGCCCGCGAGGTGCTTCTGCACGGCCGGCGACGCGAGCGCCAGCGCCAGCACGTGGTCGCGGTCGCCCTGCCGCGCCGCCGGCACGCGCACCGTGTCGCGCGACTTGCCCTGCACCTGGAGCACGACCGTGACCTCGGCGCTCGCGAGCAGCGTCGGGTCGAACTTGGGCCAGCTCGCCCCGTGGACGTCCACCTCGTCACACGGACTCTCAGTCTCCACGAGCCCGGCGGCCGCGAGCTTCTCAAACATCTCGGCCGCGCTGTGCGGCGCGAGCGGCGCCAGCATCTTGACCAGCGCCTCGAGCGCCTCGCGGTACACGCGCGAGCCGCCGAGCGCGCGCGCGTCCTGGAGCGCGTTGCTGAGCTTCATGAGCTCGGCGATCGCGACGTTGAACGACTGGTGCGCGTCCAGCGCCTCGGTCACGCGCTGGATCGTGCCGTGGAGCAGCAGCCGCAGCGCCTGCTCCTGCTCTTCCTGCTCGTGGCCGTTTGTCTGCGAGGGCGCGGCGTCGATGGCGTGCTCAAGCAGGTTCCAGATGCGTAGCAGCCAGCGCGACTGGCCAGCGAGATCGGCCTCGTCCCACTCGAGCTCGTGCGCGGGCGGCGCCTTGAAGAGCACGACGAGCCGCGTCACGTCGGCGCCGTGCTGGCTGCGGATGTGCTCCGGGTCCACGCCGTTGTACTTGGACTTGGACATCTTCTCCCACACGGCCACGGCCTCCTTGCCCGTTGCCACCTCCATCACGCGGCCGGTGGCCTCGTCTAGCGCGTACTCGCCCGGCTTGAGGTAACGCAGCGAGCCCGGTGCCTTATACGTCTTGCCCAGCACCATGCCCTGCGCGAGCAGCTGCACGAACGGCTCGTCCGTGGCCACGAGTTTCTGGTCGAAGAGGAACTTGGTGAAGAACCGCGAGTACAGCAAGTGCAGGATCGCGTGTTCGATGCCGCCCACGTACATGTCGACGCCGCCGCCGGGCTTCATGAACTTGTCCACGGCCTCGCGCGTGAACGCCTGGGCGTCGTTGCGCGCGTCGCAGTACCGCAGAAAGTACCACGAGCTGTCCACGAACGTGTCCAGCGTGTCCGTATCGCGCTCGGCGGCGCCGCCGCACTTGGGGCACGTGCACTGGCGCCACGCGGCCATGCGCGCGAGCGGCGAGCCGCCGTCGCCGCCCTTGAGGCTGTCCGTGGTCGAGCCGTCCATCTTCGGGAGCTGCACAGGCAGGTCCTCCGTGGGCACGCCCACGGGGCCGCACTGCTTGCAGTGGATCACCGGCACCGGCGCACCCCAGTAACGCTGGCGCGACACGAGCCAGTCGCGGAGCCGGAACTGGGTCGTCTCCTCGCCCAGCCCGCGCTCTTGGAGGTATGCGTTGATCTGCGCGACGGCGTCCTGCGACTGGAGCCCCGTGAACGGGCCGCTGTGCTGGAGCACGCCCTGCGACGTCACGATCTCGGATGATTCGCTCTCAGCGTCGTTAGACGGCGCCTCGATCACGCTCTGGATGGGCAGCGCGTGGTGCTGCGCGAACGCAAAGTCGCGCTCGTCGTGGGCCGGAACGCCCATAACCACACCGGTGCCGTACTGCGGGAGCACGTACTCGGCGAGGTAGAGCGGCAGCTTCTGCTGCGTGATCGGGTGGACCGCGTGGAGCCCGGAGAACACGCCGCTCGTGGTCTCGCCCTTGGCACGCTCATCCTTGGTCAGCTGCTTGACGCGCGCAATGTATGCGTCGACGTCCGTGCGGCGCGAGGCTGGCATGTGCGGCAGCAGCTCGTCCACAAACGGCGACTCGGGCGCGAGCGACACGAACGACACGCCAAACAGCGTGTCGACACGCGTCGTAAACACGGGCAGCGACACGGCCGGCGCGGCGTCCACGCCAAACTGCACGCGCGAGCCCTTGGAGCGGCCGATCCACGCGGCCTGCATGCGCTTCACGGCGTCGGGCCACTTGTCGAGCTGGAGAGAGGAGAGCATTATCAGAATCGGTTAGATCTCCGTTTCTGGCCATCCAGACTCCGCCAAAAACAAACGCACCCGGTCGAGGTCGTCCAGCAGGCGGTCAGCGTAGTCGGTGATGCGCAGGAACCACTGGTTGAGCAGGCGCTGCTCGACGATCGCGCCCGAGCGCCACGAGCGGCCCTCGGCGTCCACCTGCTCGTTCGCGAGCACGGTCTGGTCCACGGGGTCCCAGTTCACGAGCGCCTCCTTGCGGTACGCGAGCCCCTGCTCGTACAGTTGCAGGAAGATCCACTGGGTCCACTTGTAGTAGTCCTCGGCGCACGTCGTGACCTCGCGGTCCCAGTCGAGCTGGATGCCGAGCGACTGGAGCTGCTGCTTGGCCTGCGCGATGTTCTGGACCGTCCAGTCGGCCGGCGAGATGCCGCGCTCGATCGCCGCGTTCTCCGCGGGCAGTCCAAACGCGTCCCAGCCCATTGGGTGGAGCACCTACACACATAGTGAAGCCATGTGAGCGAAGAGCTACTAAGATAGACGCCGGATAGACGCCCGTACGCACATCGTAGCCCTGCATGCGCTTGAGGCGCGCAAGCGTGTCGCTGATGGTGTACACGCGCACGTGTCCGATGTGCAACTGGCCTGTACACACATCAAACGGTGAGCCCTTGTAGTCACCGCCTTACGGCTTAATGGAGAAGCGATTGCGTACCGGACGGGTACGGGAACTGCGAGAGGCAGTAGTACGTGGGCTTGTCGCTCGCCGTGGCCGGCACCGGTGTCCGGGCATTGGCGGCCCAGCGCTGCTGCCACTTGGCCTCGACCGCGGCCCACGCGTGCGTGGAGCTGGCGCGCAGCAGCGATGCGCGCGGCGCCGCCGCCGCCGTCCGCGCGAGCGCTCGTCGCCACAGCATTTCGATCGAGCGGAAATGAGGGGCCGAGAGAGGTGGTGTATCCACGCTCACACGTAACCATGGGTTACATGGTAACCATATTTCGTGGAAATGGGATGCAAAATATTCAAGTTCATTTTCTTCTCGTTCTCTCTGCTTCTGTCTTCGTGACGGTCTCTCCGGCGTGCCCAGCGTCTCATCACTCCATCGCGGATGTGGGGACGTGTTGTTTGGGCTCGGCTCAGTGCTTCTTGCCCTGGTTCTGCGAGCGCCAGGGCGCGTTGTCGCTGAAGATCGGGATGAAGTTGTTGATCGCGTCGCGCTGCTTCTGCACGATGCACTCGCAGATCCAGACGATGTTGCGCACCTCCTGCTCCTTCAGCTTGACGTACGCGTAGAAGCTCGCTGTGAGAGACAGAGGAAAAAGAGACACGAATGAGCCCACGTATTCTCAGGTCACACACACAACGTAGCCCATGTACCAAAGTGCATCTGGCTCTGGAACGCGAGCTCGCACATCTGCACGTCGCGCTCGTAGAACGCGTCGTCGATCGACTTGTTGTCGACGCCCTGCGACTGGTGGACCTCCCAGATGTGGCGGTAGACCGGGTAGGGCTCCAGCGCGGCGCCGAGCGCGGCCTCGTCGCCGGCCTCGCCCAGCTTCTCGGTGGCCTCCGGGTACAGCGCGCCGATCGACGGGTACAGCGGCTTGCGGTCCGAGATGCGCATGGCCGGCTCGTTCAGCGGCGTGCCGAACGAGTTGAGCGTGATGTTGATCGCGATGCGGTCCGCGCGCGCCTTGAGGATCTCGCCCATGATCACGGCCGTGTCGCCGCCGCATTTCTAAATCAATCAGCACATCGTTAGTCTCATCATACCGACCGCGAGGTGCCTAGTCTACAAGCTCGTACCTGCGAGTAGTTGTAAAAGTCCTCGAGCCAGAGCTTGAGCATGCTGTTCTTGATGAGCTCCATCTGCACCTCCTCGAGCACGTTGCGCACTTCCGACGTGCCGTCCATGCGGTCGCCGGCGGCGCTCTCCTCCAAGAACTGGCTAAAGTACGTGCCTGTGAAGCATCCGAACGAAAGTCAGTCATAAGCTTCTCCGACGTGTGCAGAAGCAACAACAGCATAGAAACGCACCGATGGGCGTGTCGATGAGCACGGTCTCGTAGAGGTCCGAGTAGCCCTTGGAGTTGGGCTCGAACGTGCAGATGCTGCGCATGATCGAGTCGTCGAACTTGCCGAGCGGGTGGAGCTGCGGGATGAGCTCGTTCACGTCGCGGCCGTTGAGCGTGCCCTTGAGCAGCAGGATCACGTTGTCGATCATGTACTCGTACGTGATGAAATCCAAAAAGCCGCACAGCGGCTCGGCCGCCTGCGCGCGCAGAAACAAAAACTCCTGCACGAGCTTGTTGGTCGTGCCCGCCTGGATCAGCGCCGGCGACACGCTCGCCGACTGAGCCGCGATGGAGGGAGCATGACACAGAGACCACACCGTCAGCGCCGTAGGGATAGAAAGAGAGACGCAAACGCGTGGCGCGCACCTCGTCCGCGAGGAACTGGTCGTAGTCCGTCTCCTGCAGGTTGAGCTTGACATCTACAGACAGATATACAGCAGCGCGGGTGAGAGTCGAGCCGACGACGAGGCGCCTGCGAGGGGATGCTGCCGCCGGCTCACCTTCGAGCGACTCGCACTGCGTGAGGTGGTGGTAGTCCACGTCGTCCAGGAAGGCCGAGCGGTAGCCGCGCACGAGGCCCTCCACGTAGCCGTGGTTGATGTTGAAGGTGGTGATGTCGCCCGCCGCCATCGCAGTCGCCATCGTTGTTACTCGGCCGCTCAAAGGATCTCGCGTTTGGTTTTCTGTAGACCACTTTTTGGGCAAAGACAACTGGGAATCAAGTGGTCTACTTGGAATCACTTGGGTTCAGTATGGTGCGGTCGGGAAAGGTGGCAGTTTCGCTCCAAGCAGAGTGCCCCTTTACGTACCTTCGCGCAACATGACGTAGTTAACAACCGGTACGAGTTGGTATCATTGAATGCGACGTGTGAGAGCAAGTGGATGGGCCTTGCTTTGGACAACAAGAGGCGTTGGGAACATGTTCTCCAACGCCGCGAGCTTGTACGCTCTCCAGTTGTCCAGTTTAGAAGCAGCAGTGACAGCCACGCCGGAGCCAGGCAGGACCGTGTTCGCGGCCGTCGTGAGGCTGGTTCGAAATCCATGAGCGGTTCTCCGTCCGCTTGACACGTCCAGTGTACTCCTTCCAGGTTGGTGAATGACAGCGCTCTATTCGCATTATGTCACTCTATCGCGGGGATCGGCCCACCACCGCAACGTCACTCTCTCGAGGTGAACCCATCGGGGAGTGCCCTCGTCGCGGCTTCTTCCATCCTACTACCGACTTTGATCATTTATAATGGACACCCATCTGCAACAACCCTAGCCCTTTTATGTGGTCACACAAAGTTTCATTTGGAGTTTGTATGAACGTCTACAGTGGTACTGACAATGACGGGATTTGATTCGCTAAAATTGCTACTGTCCATTATAAAAAGTGTCCATTATAAATGATCAAAGTCGGTAAAACCCGTCGTCGCGTATGCGACGACGGCCCACATCTTTGCGCGGCCCCCAGGCCGCGCCCGACCAGGTTAGGATATTAAACCAGTTTGTTGGGTTCCATTATCCGATGAATCTACGTCAATACACTATTATAAGGTTTTTGGCGTTCCTCATAGGCCTGCGTCACCAGAGCGCGTCATCAGCTTCTCGCAAAAACCGAGGCGCCCGCCAAGGCGGGCACCCCCCACCTAGTTTCTCCGAAAAACCCTGGGAAACGGATGCCTTTGGGACTGCCGACCTGAGATAACGCCGCCAGAACCGCTTTTCACGCGACGGCCATGCCTGGCGCCGCCGCCGCCGCGTCTCCGCAGCAGCCGCCAACGCGACCGAAGCCGCGCGCCAAGCGCACGCGCCGCCACGGGTGCCAGACGCCCTGGGCGCCCGCGCAGATCGTCGTGCGTAGAGCTCCTCGCGTCCAGGCGAACAGCTCCAAAGTGTGCTTACTTTGTGTTGGATCTCTGTGTGTTATGGTACAGGCGCTTGGCGTCGTGTTGCTCAGCATCGTCGTGTTCTACGTCTTCTCGGTCCACGAGCTGCCGTCCGATCTGCGGCGCATCGTGCTCGTGCTGGTCTCGGCCCAGGTCGCGATGGTCACGCTTCTCTACGTCGCGGTGCGGCATGCTGATTTGTGGCCACCGGGGTATATCTGGTCAATCTGCTGACGGTTTGTTGCTTCGATAGATCTCGCTCTTGGATCCCGCGCACCCGGCAGTTATCGAGCGCCAGTGCCAACATCAGCGGCAACCGTCGAATGTGAGCGCGACGCAATCGCCGGACAACTCAATCGATCTTGAGCGCAACAGCGGCGACGCGGGTGACAACAGCGCCATACGACTTGATTCGCCAGCTTTGTCCTCGGCGTCTTCTTCCTCCTCGTCGTCCTCGTCGTCTGCAACTGCAATACCGTCGGCGAGGACGCAACTGCGGTGTGCGCTGTGCGACGCGACTGTTTCGACCGGCACGCGCCACTGCAGCGTCTGCCGCAAGTGCGTTGCCGGCTTTGACCACCACTGCGTCTACATCAACACGTGCATCGGCTCGCGCAACTACCCGCTGTTCATCGCGCTGCTCACGTGCTCCATTCTCCTGGTTGCCACACAGCTCGTGATCGCGGGCTTTGCGATCGATCGGATTCGGAGACGTGGCGACACGACGAGAGCGCTAGTCATCGGCGGGCTGTGCTTGTTGCCGCTGCTGCAGCTCGTGTGCATGGTCATCTTGGCGTCGTTCCACTCGTACTTGTTCTGCAAAGGGCTCCGCACGTACGAGTGGCTCCAGCGGTTCAACCAAAAGACCGCACAACGGTACGCGGCGAAGACGCCCAAGTGGAGACACCAGAACCACAATCGGCCCGTCCGATACCCTGTGGACGATGACGAGGACAACGACAACAGCTTTTCACATCGCAACAGCAACCGCGATCGACACATCGCGGGTGACAGCGCAGCCGCGGCTGCACCGACGATAGAGGTAGCATCACGCGTTTAGAGAGAATCTTTCAAACACCTATTTCCACCTATACCTTCTTCGCTTTTAACTATCTTCACAACAGGAACTGGATCCGCCGCAAGATGTCGCGCGCCGTGCGTCTCGTGCTCATGGTCTCGAATGCGCCACGGTGGCGTGCGTTGGCGAGCTCGGCTTCCGTGACATCCTCACGCATGTAGTCGACCAGCAGCTGGTCATCCTTCGGAGACCAGATCTCCGCAGGCGAGTGGCCCAACAAGAACGCACGCGCGACGTTGCTGTCACCGCTGGACCAGTACAACGCGCTACAGATCGTATTGAGGTCATGAGCCGTTTCGAACTGAAGCCGTGACAGAACTTCATCGGCATCACTCTCACTGGCCTGGGAAACGGGGATCAGCCGATCCAGTGATTTGCGTCGGCTAGGGGGAGTCATCCGCTGGCCCACCATCTCCTCTAGCTGTGACAGTAGCTCTTCCTGCGCCGCGCGCGCGGGTGTACGAGAACCAGGCGTGCCTACCGAGTCCATGGAGGTTCGTCCACTGCGACGGCGCTTCTGCGGCGTTGGAGTGGAGTGCGAAGACGACGGCTCGTTCGAGTTGGAGAGACGACGAGACCGCTGTGGCGTGCGTTGCGCGCTCGCGACAGGGGTGCTCAACAGCGCGTTTTGCGAGTGCTCCACCACGGGAGGCGGTGGCGGTGGGATGAAGAAACGGTCGAGTTGGTGGCGTGTTGCGGGATCAAACGCGATACCGTGCCAGTAGCTGCGAAATACCTCTCCACCTGGCGCCTCTGACTGGGATTGTTCGTTTAGCGCTTCGTTCACTTCAAGAGGAAGGTCTACAGCACCCTGGGGCTTGTCGGAGGGCTCGATTGCGTCGGCTGGTTCAGACTCTCCAGGAGTCTGAGGTTGCGATGGCTCGTCCTCTTCACGCTGGATCTGCGGTGAGCTCGCCTCGCGCTGGGGCTCGAGCAAACCTTCTTCACCGGCCGTCGGTCCGGTGGCCTCCTCGACCTGATCTTGTTCCTCACGATCTTGATCGGTGGTCCGAGATTTCTTCACGCGTTTCCTCGCGCGTCCTTCGATCTCGTCCTCACTCTCGGCGCTGCCGCCGCCGCCGTGTGTGCGCGTCGTCGGCTCCACTGGCTCGCGAGGGCGAGCCTCCTGGTCGGCTTCTTCTGGCTGGTGCTCGTTTTCCTCTTCTTCTTCTTCTCCAGCACGCTCAGCTGCGACGGGACGCCCGCGTCCCGGTTCGCCCGTTTTGGCTGCGACATGGCGGACGCGCGGCTCCGTGTCGGTCTCAGTCTCGCCTTCTGTCTCGCCTTCGATGCTGTCCTGGTCGAGGTTCGGCACGCCGGCGCGCTCGAAGACCATGGCGCGCTGCTTCTTCGTCAGCTTCGTGAGTTGCTTGCGGTAGTGCTCGTGCATGCTGTGGGCCGAGCGGTCGAGCAGCTTCTGGTCGGCCGCGAGTTTCCAAATGCGCGCGGGCACGGTCGCTCGGTTGTAGTACTTGGGGTGCTGCTCCTTGAGGAAGCGCAGCATCGCGGCCTGCTCGGCGACCGAGAAAAACCGCTTGAACGGGCGCCCGCTGGGCGTGCGCGTGGGCCGCGGCTCGCGCGGCGCCATGTACTGCGTCACGTCCTTGAGCTCGCCGGCCTCGATCGAGTCCTCGATGAACTCGGCCGAGACCCAGTTCTCGTTCGGCTGCAGCTGCGCACGCTCGACAATCTCGACGGCGCCGCCCGCCATCTCAGTCACGACTTCGCCGCCGTTCTGCGAGATCAGGATGCGCAGCTCGTGGCGGCGCACAGTGCGCAGCGTGCGCGCCAAGTAGAAGCGGTGGCCGTGGAACAGGCGCGGGTCGCCCTCGGGCGCGACGTCGGGCTCCTTCTGCTCGCCGTCGCTGCTCGCGTTCGCGGCCACGTCCGGAGCCGGCGAGGGGCTCGTTGGGCGCGTTGGCGTCTGCTCTGTCTGCTCGTCGGCGTCAAGCGGGTCCGCGGGCACCTGCTGGAGCCGCGCGAGCCGCGTCTTGGGGCGCACAACGCGGGGCGGCATTCTCAACTTCCCGCTCTTTTGACACTCGATTTTCAAAAATCACACACCAGGAAACAGAGGGAGAAACCCTAACGTTAGCACAAGGGGATAAACCCTATCGTTAGGGTTTGAGACCTCAAATTTTCTGAGTCAGGTCGTCTGAATGTCGCCTGAACGCTGAATCCATCACGCAACCTTCGCGTTACCTCCCGTTTGGCTACAGTATCTACAGTAACCCACATCCCATCCTCAAGAGCTCCCAAGACGGCGCCACCATGAGCTCCGCGAAGCCCGCGGAAGAGCGCTTCCTGCAGGTGCGTCATGGCGCCCACACACCTAATAGATCACAGGAAGAGAGAAGCGTCTAATGCGCTGTGGATGCAAAGTGGCTCACTGACAACGGTGCGCAGTTCCCCAAGATCCAGTGGCCGCGCGTGACGCCTAATGGGCTGCGCGGCGCGGTCGCGCGCGCCGACATCGCGACCAACGAGGTCATGGTGTCCATCCCGCGCGCGCTGATGATCTCGGAGGAGACGTGCTGGCAAGACGCGACGCTGCGCCGTGTGTTTGAAGAGAACCGCGACCTGTTCGCGCGCGACGACCCGGTGCTCGCGCTGTTTGTCGTGCAGGAGCTAGTGCGCGGCGACGTGTCGTTCTTTGCGCCGTACTTGAGCATCCTGCCGGAGGTCGAGACGGTCCAGGACTGGACGGAGGCGGAGCAGGCCGAGCTGCGCGATCCGTACGTATCCTTTCAGAGTGAGGTGGACGAGGTGTGGACTAAGTACGGTCCACTCGTGTGATGTCTGCCAAACAGCTCGATCGTCGAGGCCGCCACACGCCGCACGACCGAGATGACTGCCTTCTACAGAAAGATCATGCGACGCCTTGGTGAAAAATATCCTGTACGTGCTTGTGGGTCCCATCATCGAAGAATGGTCGTATCTGTGATTGACGCTGGCTTTACTTCCACAGGGCGACTTCCCGCCGGAGAAGTACACATTCGCGCGGTTCCGTTTCGCGTGGAAGGTGATCCAGTCACGCACGTTCGGGCGGCGGCTGCCGTGGACGGCGCTCGTGCCCCTAGCGGACTGCCTCAACCACGCCAACGTCGCGACCAAGTACGACTTCGACGTGGACGCGAACGGCACGTTCCGCTTGTTCCCGAGTGCGCCGACGCGCTTCGCAGCGGGCGGCGAAGTCTTCAACAGCTACGGCCGACGCCCCAACTTCCAGCTGCTGCTAGACTACGGCTTTGCGCTTGAGGACAACGAGTGGGACTACATTGAAGTCGAACTGCCGCGCGACACAGCGCACATTGTCGGTCGACGCTTCCCGTTCCGCAAGCGACTGCGACTGGAGAGAGAGACGACGGTCGAAACGTTGTTCCCGCTATCTGTATTCCCGCCAGAAGTCTCGCTATCGGGCCCGACACGTCAAGGCGAAGAAGACGAAGCGATCTCCAGCGCTGTGCTGGGTGATGCCATGTCCCGGCGCGATGTCTTGTTGTGGTTCCGCAATTTGTTGATTGACGCACTGGACTCGTTCGGCACGACGCTCAAAGAGGATGAAGTTCGCCTTGTGGACGACCGACTGCCGGAGAGGTTGCGCATGGCGATCCTCTATCGTGTTGGTCGCATGCGTCTTCTTTCTCGATTTTTGATGGACTTGGACGATGCGTTTTGTGAAACGACTGCCCCCTCGGCGTCTGGAGATGGTCAACATGGGTCCTCGGAAGCAGTGTCATCCTTGGAGGGCTTGAGAATAGAATAGTAACACGATGAGAAAGAACGTTTAGCAGGTATTGAATCAGCTTAGACACCCAAAGGTGTGTGGTGCGATGATGCCTACGATCGTGCGCGAGGGATCTCACAGCTTTGACGCACGATCTCGAGCAACTCCTCTTTCTTGTCTTCCGACTCAAAGGAGAAAGATCGTTTCTCTACGGGGAAGGTGAGGTGATCAGATAGAGACCGCTAAACAAAACGTCATCACAATACTCGTACCATCGGTTCCGGCAGTGGTTGTGCCAAAAACGTGGAAGATGAAAGATTTTTCATCGATCTTGTGGCTGTGAATGATCGACTCCATTCGCTCGAACTGTTCAGAAGCGTACTCGGGTTAGTATTTTCGCTTCGGTACTGCGATCATTTGCTGCCACTCACCAAGAGCTGCATGTGCGGTGGCGAGCCGCTTTCGGCATCTTCTTCAGTCTTCCACAAGACGAACCGATACGGGCGAAATGCGAGAAACCATGACTGTGCGAACATTCAAACCATCAGAATGCACAAACAGTTGTTTCAAATGCAAAAGACCCGAGTGTGCGCTTACCTTGTAGCTGCGATCGCTGTCGCCCTTGGACATCACTGTTCCAGCCCACAAAGCTTGGTAACGTAGCCGCACTCGACGCTTCGCTTCCTGCTCTTTTTCTGCTAGCTTTCCTAGCATATACACTTCGCGCTCGCCTTCGTAAAGCTCGATCAGATCTTGGTCGGTTGGAAGCGACGTGACCAAGTTCCACAAGATTTTGCGCACTCGGTTACTTGGCGGAGAATCCTCGACAAACACTGCGCCGAATTCCGTGATGCCGAAAACGAGGACAAGCCAGCGACCACGGATAAACGACAGCACAATCATGCCACCAACTAGGACGGCAAGCACTAAGGCCGACTTCCATGGGTGCGTCCAGTTGAACAGGTTCTCGATTGAAGCAACAGTGCCACACGCAGCGTCGATGTCGCTTTGAAGAGCCTTGATGGTATCCTTCACCTTGGAGAATGCGTCGAATAAATGCTGCCCGATGACGGCAGGTTTTTCTTTCTCGACGAACGACTCACACACCATCTCCGAATACTCACGATCCACGTGAGGAATGCGTTTGTTGCTCAACATGACCATGTTTGAGGCCATCCGACGAAGCTGTCCGCCAGGCGTGTTGCCTGATCCGCGCTTCGCGTGGCCATTGTTCTCGTGCGTACGCAGTTCAACGCGTACTACAAGCTCATCGAGTTCCTCTTCACCGTCATCTTCATCTCCGTCTGGCGTAGCAATTGACTTCAGCGGGACCCGCACTTGATGGCTTGAGTCAGGCTTGCTTCTGTACTCTTTCAAAGGCAGCACACCGCTTGCTATTATCATGTCCGGGGTCTCGCGGGCTTCTCCGGTAAGTGAAAGACATAACTCAAATTTGAGTTGGCCAGGAAATACTTTCCATGGGGCCACATCATCGCGTCCTGAGAAATTCTTGCGGCATGCTTGCGGAATGGGAAAGTAGAAAGCATGATGATCCACTCCACAACTATCTTCGAGGACGGTGAATGCATCGTCGGTTTGTGACATGCGCCAAGTGACACAGCGCTCGCACTCACAGACTGCCGCATTGTGACGCCATGAGACGTTATAATTCCGGAAAGGAAACTCCTTTCGCTGCTTCTGCTGAGGTGGAGCAAGAGAGGCGAGAACTGATGCGCCACCTCCAGTCGATCCGGATACTGCCATCTTCCAGACAGGGCTTCGCGATTTCTCAACAGGGTGAGTCCAACCAATGATCGCTTCGCTGAACGGTGACGGCAAGAAGTGAGTCTCACCACGCTTGTAACTTGTCTTCTTGTCATTTGGAACGTACGACATTTTGACGTAGTAGTTTGCTTTGACGACAACGTCCTTCAGCAGTGTTTGGGAAGCCGTAATTTGCCGATCTGTTCGTTTGGACAGTTTGGCCTCGTGAACGGCAACCAATAGGTCAGCGATGGGGCGATGAAGCTTGAGTCGCTCTTCCTGTTGAAGATCGTACTCTTCGTAATCAATCCATCGCTTCTCAAGGTTCCCTTCCAGTCGTGAGTGCAACTGATACAGCATATAGACGATGACTCCAAAGAGTGCATATGCTCCAATATGCTCGACGTCCATCCAGAGACAAGACGCAACGAACAAACCGAAGCACACGCCCGACTTCTTCTTGTTCCTCCATGAGATGATCTCGGCATATTCGGTGTCAACCCAGCGGAAAATCTTAATTGTTCGCCCAAGGCGATCGATCGTCGCTCGGAGAGACTCAACGCTGAACTCCTTCTCAGCAAGTGCTGCGGCAGCAGCCGCAGAGTCCTCTTCAGCGCGTACACGAAGAAGCTCGCGCTTGCTCTCGACGTACTCCATCGATATGAGCGCGAACCCAAGCTTCTTCCTCTTGCCAGTCGAAGTTTTCTTTTCCGTGGGCGGAATCAAAGCGTACCGGTCTTCATTCGTCAAAGTAGGAAGCTCTTCGACAGCTTCGTTGTCTTTGGAGACAGGAGGGCTCGGCAAAGCTTCATCTGGACTCTCGTTCAAATCAAAATCGTGCAGAGCAACACGCAATTTCTTCATCATAGGGTTGAATCGGACAAACGAATCCGCTTCGCGCTGCAGAAGCTGGAAGAGTGAAGTTCTGAGCTCTGCGATACATGTATCAGAATTGAAATCGATCACCTCGATGCGAAGGCTTGCATCGCGGCGACGGACTGTGAAGCAGACACGCTCCATGTACATAGGGTCGGCACTCTTCAGAACAGGACTGGTCTCGTAGACGGTATTGTCCAAAGTGAGTCGGCAGTACGTGTCACCATCAAAAATGTTCTTCGCATGGAGCTTCGACGCAGGATTACATTGCTTTGAGCACAGGTGGAGTCCATCAAACTTGAGAAAGAGTCGCCCGACTGCATGCTCGACTTCATCGTTCAGGACTTTGAAGGAGACTCCTCGATGTTTCAAAAACGTGGGCTGCTGTTCTTCAGCTTCAGCAAGCGTAATTGGTTGGGCTTCCTTTTCTGATGATGGGGGTGTGAGCGCCTCATCACTCATGTCGTTACTTTTCCGTCGTTGGCGTTGCTTGCACGGGCACTTCGTCATCGCCTTCATGATGCAGGCTTTGTGAACGTCGATTCCGCATGTTTCACAACGGTAGCCCCACACATTCTTGAGCACGTTCACGATGACACGATCACAAGCAGCGCAAATTGGGATCGCGAGTCCGACGGATTTGAGTTGATGCACGCGAAACTTGTGCTCATTGCCAGTCGTATACTTTCCTTCGAGAGGGACAAACTTGACCGAGAGAAGTACGCGTGGCAACGCACCACCCGGTGCATCCCGCATGAGTGATTGCGCTCTCGCAGAGAGCGTGAACCATCGCTTCGCTTCAATGTTCGGGTACCGTAAAAGCGGTGTCATGTCCAGCAATGTGCACGCGGCCATGTCATCCGAGATGTAGTTGGAATTCCAAATCTCAACCTCGAGCAACGGTATTGGCGTGATCGTACTGTTGTACATGTGCGAAAAAGCCATGGTGTTGTCATGCATGCTCTTCCAAATCGGGTTCTTGCCACCGCTTTCAGCAGGCTTTGTCTGGATGGGCTCCTTCCAAGGGAGCAGTGAAAGCTTCGCGTACGGAGCTTGGGTGCCCAAGAGCTGCGCGCCAGGTAGATCAGCTGCACGGTGGACGGTCACATGGAAGGTTCCCGGACGGTTCAGCTGTGAGAGACTTGTCTGTGATCCAACAAACTTGTCGCGCGACGTGATTTCCGGGTGCTGCGCGAGCGCATCCGCAGTGAATTGAGCGCACCCGTGGTGCGTCACAATGCCGAGCCCCACGTGGCGATACATCTTCTTGCCCGTGGCATCGTCGGGCCACGAAACGTCGCACATGTCACACTTGTGGGAGATCGCGCTTTCCTCTTCGTCCGATAATTCGACGAGGTTGCCGCTTTCAAACACGGGGTCCACTTCGGGAAACCTGCGCGGGGACAAGAGCACATTAGCGCGCGGACCAGTCAACGAACGCTAAGGTAGGTATCCGGCACGCCGTACCGCTCCAGCAGCTCGGCCTCTTCGTCGTGCGGATTCTGCGCGTCGTCAAACGTCTTTTGCAGCATCTTGATCGTCGGGTTGGCCGCGCCCATCCGCTTCAACTTGGATCTGTCCGCACCCCAAAGACGCAACTTGGTCAGTTTCGTCCTCAACGCTTTTCCCACATGTATCTCACGACGGCACGTACAAAGCGGCTCCGAGCGACGTGTGCTTGTTCGGTCCCATGAGCTCGGCCGCGACCTCTGCGTCCCGCGTCGAGAACTTCTCAATGAGCTTTTGGAGTTCCTCGCCCGAGCAGAGCCGCACGACGTCCTTCTCGCCAATGTACTTGCCGATCTCGTCGCCGCGCGGCACGACGATGCCCGTGGACTCGTTCAGAAAGTGCAAGTCCGGGTCCACCAGCACGGCCGGCTCGACGTCCCACTCGCGCAGCAGTGTCTCGAGCGACTGCGTGCGCGCGCCGCGCACATTGCGCTTCTTCAACCCTTCGCTCAGCCTAGTGTGTTCCACAAACGGGCATCGCTCAGTCGCCACCATTCCCCCCATGTTGCCAATCGCGCATATCTATACACCCAACGTACCAGAAGCTGATGCTCTGGCCGTCGTCGCTCTTCCCGCGCAGCGCCGTCGCCGCCTGCCGCACGCGCTGCCGCAGCTCCATGCTCCTCCAACGTTGCCGAGCCGAGGGGAGGGGGAGAGTGTGGGGAATGTTCGCAGTTCTCGCTGTGTTTCCGGCTATGTACGAATGATGACGCCTTCCCTGGGTTTTTGCACCGTGTTGGGTGATTGCCCGCAGGTTGAAGTTGTCGTCCATTCACCACAAACCCACACACACCAAGGCGGCAAAGGCAACGGCAGCGGCAACGGCAACCGGGGCGATGGTGATGGCGGTCGCGGACGCGGACGCGCAGGAGAGGACATCAGCGGAGTTGGACGCTTCGGCCGCGTCGAGTCTCAGCGTCGTGCTGCGCATGCTGTCCAGCGACGACGACGCAGGAGATGAGGACGACGACGACGACGACGCGGCGACGACCATGGGCAGCCCCGTGCCGGCGGCGCAGACGCTGGATCCGGCGACGCCCCCGCTGTCGCAACAGCCGGTATCGCAAGAGTCCGTTTCTTTCCTCAGCGGTGGCGGCGCGTGGGTGCAGCGCCCACCAGCGCCGAGTCGCCCCGCGCGCGTGGACGAGGCGGGAGCTAGGAGCGCGGACACGTGGACGCCGCGCCACCCGCTTCGTGGGACCGCGGTGACCGCGCCGAGCCGCCCCAAGCGGATCGGCGACTTGTTTGCCTCGGTCTCCAGCGTGGCGCATTCCGCTGACGGTACTGCAAGACGTGGGCGAGTGTTGTAGCCTTTGACGGGGTTTGTGGGTTCTTACGTCTTCTGTAGATTCAGAGGAAACGAAACAGGAAGAAGAAGGGGACGACCCCTCGCAACACAAGGAAACAGAGGAAGCACGGCCACCCGAGCTGCTGCTCTCGCCGGCCTCGCAGCTTCATATTCTATCTCAGATTAGTGAGATGGCGGAGAGCCGAGCCGTGCGGGAGCGGCAGGCAAGCGCAGCAGCCAACAACGCCGCCCAAACGCAGCTTGCAGCCCGCCCGCGACACGCGTGGGCCCCCATCGCACAACAAGCGCAGTCGCAACAAGAGCTGCCGTCACGAAAGAAGATTGCACCGA
This sequence comes from Pythium folliculosum, assembly GCA_023336295.1. Lineage (NCBI taxonomy): Eukaryota > Oomycota > Peronosporomycetes > Pythiales > Pythiaceae > Pythium > Pythium folliculosum. Next base: position 53,142 of record JAADWV010000089.1, read on the forward strand.
AGCGAAAGCTGCTGACATCATCGAAAGCGCCCGCGGCGAAGAAATCTCTACGCAGCGCCAACAGCACGATCACCGCCGGCCTGCTCGCGGAGGTGGCGATGTGGGGCGCGTTTGACGGTGCGTTGTGTTTATTTCTGCGTAACAAACGACAAGACATGTGCTTCGCTCTGATAACTCACTCGCTATTCACCCGGGAACGCAGAGCGCATACTCGAGGGAGAAGACGCGGAGGACGACGAGTGGAGCTTCGAGGAGCTCTCCGACAGCGATTTTTGATATCCGTGGGTGGTTTTTGTCGGATCGGATATGGCAGGGTCAAGAATCGTATCTGATGGTATTTGATTCAATTCTCTATTGTGATTGGTTGAAAAGGATCTGTATTTGGCGGGAAACTGTGTCCGTGAGATGTTCCCACCACGGCGAAGGAGAAAATGGCGCCGGCAGGTGGCCGAGACGACGGCGATGCGCGCGCAGCGGCGGACGACGATGTCCACAGCAGCTCCGGAGAGAGCGGACCGGAAGAAGACGAAATCGCAACCATCTCGGACGTGTTTGCCGATGTGCGTGAAGGGGGTCACGCCCAGTATACACTCGGTTGGACTGACGTTGTTGGCTCCATTCGCTGTGTAGATGCTGGTCGCGAACGAGGACTTGCTCCACGCCGCGGCCGAGTACCAGGTCGAGAGCGACGTGCCTTCGATTCTCGCGTACGTGTAGAGATGGCTGAGACGCCTGCGCGGCTCCCAACCGTTCTAACCGTGTGATACTCGGCAAAAACGCCACACAGCTACCAGCGCATCCTGCATCACAATTTGATCGAGATGGCCGACTTTGTCGACTCGGTCTTTGGCGTCTATAACAAACCGGAGTTGATTCGTATCAAGGACGAGGATGCGATGGAGGTATGTTCTTGAAGGCGCTCGCTTGTCAACAGCCGCGAATGGGAGACTGTCTCTGCTTGCTGACGTTCGGGAGTTGGGTGTTTCATGCAGGATGGAGAAGAGAAAGACGAGGAGGAGAAAGCGGACGCACACGACGACGTCAACGGCCACACGAGCGAGGAATCCTCTGAGCCAGCCGCGGAGAAGAAAGCGCAGCCAGTACGCATGCGCAGCCTGCTGATCGACCGCTTCCGCCTCGAGAACAAGCGGCGGAAGGAGCTGCGAACGGCGCGCCTGTGGCGCAAGATGCGGCGGAAAGTCCGCGTGGAGGAAGGTGTGAGCGTCGTGATGACGCAGGCGGTGGAACGGATAGCTCAGATGACGGTCTCGGCCACCGCGGCGCGCGAACCACCGAGGGAAGCGTCAGTGTTAGATGTGCGGTCTGCGGCGAAGCACTCGAAGCCGCCCACACCCGACCCACCAACGACAACTGTTCTTACAACCGCACAGGCGACAGATTTGCCGCAGCAACTCCCACATGTGGTGACTGCACCCGCAAGCGCCCCAGTCGCACAACCTACTGCGGCGCCAACCGCTGTCTCCCAACCTCCGCCGACGTCGACAAGTAGTCCGACACAACCATCGACCAGTAGCAGCACAAGCACGCTTCTTCAAGCTCCGCTGCCGCAATCTACGCTACAGATGTCGATGCTGGCTTCGTCGATGCCATTTGCCCCGCAAGGCACCGCGATGCTTATGCCAGTCGGCGCCAACAGCTTCACGAAAGTGCCGCTGCCGCCCATGTCATCGGGGCTCAACATGTTCTATCCGATGCCGACGCCGACGCTGTTCCCGCCCAACCACATGTCGTCCGTGTGCGCCGACTGCGTGCCGCTCGGTCGTACGGCCAACGAGTGCCGGAGCATTCTAAAGCACATCACACCGCCGCCGCCGGCGGTGCAGCCCTTGATGCTCAGTCCACAGTCGATGTGGCCCATGGCGTTCAATGGGGTTATGAACACCCATCAGCCAGTGCGGTCCGTGCCGCCCATGCGCTCCGCGCAGCCTGCCGCGAGTGAGTCTCCTCTACACTTAGCCATGCCTGTGCTCACACTGAGCTATTGATGTGCTCACCACACTGCGTTGTATGTTCTGGACTAGGCTCAGCGTTCAAGAAGATGTGTGAAGAATGCAAAAAGAACCACAAGAGCGTCCATCACTGTCGGAAAATACTCGGTCACACTGCCCCCGAGTGGCTCTCGGGTCTGCCTGAATCAGACCCGAAACCTCGGAAGCGAAGATCCAAGCGACAAAAGGAAATGGAGGAGGCGGCGCAACGACTGGCGGCATCGAAGTCTGCAGTCGAAGCGGAACATGTGACAGGTAAAACTGACTCTGCATCTATGCCTGTAAACGAAATATAGCTATGAAGCACTTAAAGGTACAGCTCAACAGGTCCGATCGCATGTTTTTTTCATAGAGTAGTCTGGGGCGTCGAAAGATTGAGCTGGTCGCGCCGCGTCCGCTGAACTTGAAAAGAGTATACAAGATCGTGGGACACCACGATGGGTGTGGTACTGGTGCAGGACTCATTTGGCAGTTTACTGTGGGAGAGAGCAAGCCTTGTCAGTCAGTCTCACGTTTAGAGCTCGTGCAACTGTGTGAAGATCAACCTACCTCCTCCTTCACATCGCGAGCCTGCTGCCGGCGCGCGTAGTACGTGTCGAGCTGCTTCTTTGGGATCTTCTTGAGCAGTTCCTTCGGGAACGAACGGAAGAGCGACCACGCCAAGTCGAGCGACTCAAAAATGTCGCGTGACTGGTAGGGACCCTGCGAGATGAACTTGCTCTCGAAGTTCTCCGTGAACTTGAGGTACAGATGGTCTTCCAGGGACAGCGCCTCTTCGCCAACGACGGCCTTCATGGCCTGCACATCCTTGCCCGTCGCGTAACTCGCGTACTAGAGAAACACGCCACAGCGCATTAGACAAACGACGCACCTAGCTGCCAACACACCATTTGTACTCACCAACTGGTTCGACACGGAACTGTGGTCGTCACGCGTCATGCCGTCGCCAATAGCACTCTTCATCAGTCGAGACAGCGATGGCAGCACGTTGATCGGCGGGAAAATCTGTCGGTTGTACAGGTGACGATCGACGTAGATCTGTCCCTCCGTAATGTAACCAGTCAAATCCGGAATCGGGTGCGTAATGTCGTCGTTAGGCATCGTCAGAATCGGGAACTGCGTGATCGAGCTACAAAAGCGCAGCAATCGTGCCGATGAGTACATCAATCGCCAACGACGCAGCACTGAGTTGAACACTCGACGTACCCGTTGCGTCCAGAGACACGACCAGCTCGCTCGTAGATCGTCGACAAATCCGTGTACATGTAACCCGGGTAACCACGACGGCCGGGCACTTCCTCACGCGCAGCCGACACTTCACGCAGCGCATCAGCGTACGAACTCATGTCGGTCAGGATGACGAGCACGTGCATGTCACGCTCGTAGGCCAAGTACTCGGCGGTCGTGAGCGCGAGACGCGGCGTAATGATACGCTCGATGGTCGGGTCGTTGGCCAAGTTCATGAACAGCGCCGTCTTCTGCATCGAGCCGCTCTCCTCAAAGTCGTTACGGAAGAAACGGGCCGTCTCCATGTTGACACCCATGGCACCGAACACGATGGCGAAGTTGTCCTCGTGCGAGTCCATCACGTCCTTGCGCTTGACGAGACCTGCCTGACGACAAATCTGGGCCGCGATTTCGTTGTGCGGCAGACCGGCGGCCGAGAACAGCGGAATCTTCTGGCCACGAGCGATCGAGTTCATGACGTCGATGGCCGAGATACCGGTCTGGATCATCTCCTTCGGGTAGTCACGGCACGACGGGTTGATGGGCTGGCCTTCAATGTCGAGATAGTCCTCGGCCACGACCGCGGGCGCGCCGTCGATGGCCTTGCCCGAGCCGTTGAACGTGCGACCGAGCATCTCCTCGGAGATGGCCATGCGCAGCACGTCGCCCGTGAACTCGCAGTGCGTGTTGCGGTTGTCAATGCCGTCCGTGCCCTCGAACACCTGCACGACGGCCTTGCTGCCCTGCACCTCGAGCACCTTGCCCTGGCGCTTCTCGCCCGTCGACAGCGTGATGTTCACGATCTCGGCATACTTGGGGAGCTGTCATCCCACCATCGTAGAAACCTCATCAGTGGGCGAACGGTATTCCTTTTTCATAAACCCTCATCGTTTCTGTCTCCGCACCTTGACGCTCTCGAGGATCACGAGCGGGCCGTTCACACCGGAGATCGTGCGGTAGTCTGTGTTTTTTGTTAAAACGCCCACAGTTGGTCCGCCACCACCGTCAGAGAAAAAGGGCTCTTGTGGGGGGGCCACTAGCGACCACTCTTGTCGTACGTACCCAGACGCGGCTCCACAAAGTAGTCGCGCACCACCGCCTTGGCGTTCGCGCGGAACGCGGCCTCTGCGCTCAGCACCATCGTTCGCTTCGTTCTTCGGGGAAGATTTCACGCTTGCCGCTTCCCCACTTCGACGATCTGTGGGAGGCACAAACCCGAGCTGCGTGTTTTAAACACACTTGTTGGAAACCGTCTGCAGACGGCGGTTGTACCGTCAGGGCCTTCCACAGAGCCACTGTTTAAAACATCATTTCTCTGCTTGGGGGTGGCGGAAACGAGGGCCGGAAAGCGATCTTCTTTGCTCACAGGCCCGATCTGGCCTCCACCACAACCCGCCCGCCCACAGGCCTGAAAACCATCACGGGTTCGAGAACCCGCAAACCCATATTTCCTGCCGACACAGTCTTCCATGTGACTCTTGAAGATCCAGCGAATGGATACGCCGTCGACGACAACAGCACCCGGGGCGCTGCGGTTCGCGCCGCTGGACGCGGGCGCCGCGCCGCTCGAGCGGCTAAGAAGCGACTACGAGGCGGCGCTCCAGCGCGCGCTCGCGGCCGCCACGGGCGGCGACGACGCCGCGAGCGACTGCACGCTCGTGCTGCCGCACCGCCTGACCACACTGCTCACGCACGTGTTCCCGCGCGGGCTCGCGGCGCTCGGGCGCGTGGCCGAGTGCGTCGAGCTCACGGACGAGCTGGCGCGCGTGCGCTGCCGTACGGTCGTGTACGTCGCGCCAGCGCAGGTCGAGGACGTGCGCGCGATCGCGACCCACGCCGGGCTGCTGCTCTCGGTGGAGCCCAAGGAGCGCGCGTTCGTGCTGCTTGTGCTGGGCCGGTGGACGCCCATGTGCGCCGAGGCGCTCGGCCACCAGCAACTCGCGGACGTGTTCCGTATCGAGGAGGTCGACGCAGGCTTTGTGCCGCTCGACAACGATCTCGTGACGCTCGGGCGCAAGCGCTGTCTGTATGATTGCGTCATGCAGGGCAACAAGAGCGTGCTCGGGGACCTCGCCGCGGCGCTTCAGCAGTTGCAGCGGCTCTATGCGCCTTTTGATCACATCAAGTACAAGGGCGAGCTCTCGGCGTTCGTATTCCAGCGATTGATGGAGGCGGAGCCGGGTGCCGCTGGCGACGCGCAACGTGAAGAACGCCAGCGCAACGAAGGCGAGCCAAGCACCAGGGTGCGGAAACCAAAGCGGTCCAAAGCAAAGAGCGAGGCTGCGTACTCGCTCGTGCTACTCGATCGCACTATCGATTTGGCGAGCGTGGTGTCCACGCCGCTCACGCTGGAGGCACTCGTCGATGAGCTGTTCGAGAGTCGCGACGGCTTCGCGACACTGCCCCCGCTGACAGCAGACAGCACGTCACCCGCTCCCACTGATCAGATGCTCCCTCTCAACGCCAGTGATAGCATCTTCCAGCGCGTGCGCGGTCTGAACATCCAAGCTGTGGCCGCTGCACTCAACACCGAAGCCAGCACGGTCAAGCAAAAGTTCGATCACTTCCGCGCGACCAGTGCAGCTGCTTCCACCGCCGAGGTCCACGAGTTCGTCAAGACTATTCCGCAGATCAAAGCCAAGCAGGAGACACTCGAGCGACTGGTCGCATTGACAGAGACCGTGGAAGCTACGACGAACTCGCGTGCGTTTCGCGCACAGTGGCAGCTCGAGCGCGCCATCATGGACCTCAATCACGAGACTGACGACGTGGAGGCAGTCTTCAACGAGATCGAAGACATGATCTTTCAGCACGCTCCGCTACTGGGCGTTCTCCGTATGCTTTGCCTCTACAGCGTCGTCCATGGTGGCGTGCCACGAGACGCGCTGAACCGACTTCGCATGCGACTGCTGCAGACATATGGCCACGAGCTCATGTGTTCGTTCGAGAATCTGGAGCGCGTCGGGCTCTTGCGCGAAGCCGCCGAGCCGACAACGCTCCTGGAGACGGCAGCAGGTGGTGCGTTGTGGGGGCCACCGCCGCCGTCGTCGTTCATGGAGATCACAGCTGCGCTGCGAGCAATAGACATGGATGTAGATGCGCTCGATCCCGGGAACATGGCGTTCGTGACCTCCGGATATGCGCCAATCTCGTGCCTGCTTGTCGAACAAATACTCAAGCACGCGAGTTGGGAGGCGATCGATAACACCATGAACAAGATGAGCGGGCCGCGTGCCGAGGTCAAGATGAAGCACCGCAAGTCGACCAAGAAGACAACTGGGGACGAGTCAGGCGACGTGGGCACTGGGTCGTCGGCGAGGCCGCAGGTGCTGGTCGTGTGCTTTGTGGGCGGTGTGACATACATGGAGATCGCCGCGCTGCGGTGGCTCGCGCAGTTTTGTACGTCGTTCTGTCATCCTTTCTACGCGGTCTGTCAGGGCAGCGCTAACATTCATATGATCTGATGTTTTGCAGACCCGTCCCACCAGATCCTGATCGCCAGCACGAGCATGGTCAACGGCCATTCGTTCTTACAGGAGATCCTCGAGCGGATCCCCTCGACGACGTAAACCGCATGTCCACACAGAAGGGTGGAATAAATGAGCCTGGGCATGGGTGTATTCATTTGCTATTCGACTGTCTCTTGGCTGGAAATGCCAATCACAATTGCGGTTTGTAGTTGGATCCCGTGGAGGTGAGGTCGTGCGAGCCGGCGCGGCATTCGCCGCGGTAGTTTTTGCAGTCCACGGGTTTGTGGCCCGTGTACCCGGGGATGTTGTCGCTGTGGTAGAGCCGCAGCTCGTCCTTGCGTCCGTGCGGCTGCGCGCCTTCGCCGTGGGCGACCGCATCAGGGTTGTGCGTCGTGCGTGGCAAGAAACCCGCGTACCCGGGGATGTGGAACGTGTCCTTTGTCGTGCCGGGCTGCAAGTCGTCGGTCGTGGAAGCCATCCCGCGGCGGCGCATGTACGGGCGCTCGAGCGGCTGGTCCCCGTAGCGTCCATAGTCGACGTTGTAGCTGCTCGCGGGTGTCGTCGAAGGGATGATCTTCGGCGCGTCCGCCTTGGCGTTGGGCGGTCCCGTGAGGTGCGTGTACGGCTTGCCCAGCTCCGCCTCGAAAGTGCTCTGGATGTGGCCCACGGCGGCGCGGAATGCGTCCCACGTGATGTTGTCGACGAACGGCGAGGTGGTCACGAGCCGGTGGTCAAAGAACCCGACAAACAGCCCCACGACGCGCTGGGTCGCGCCGTCGCCGAGCGCGAGCTTGACGATGCGCGGCACGTGAGCGAGCTCGACGCCGTTGTTGCTGCTCTCGGTCTCGGCCATGACCGCGTGGAACGCGCGCTCGAACTCGGCGAGGTCGGTCGCGACGACGCGCCGCATCTCGTGCTCGTAGCTTGAGAAATCTTGCAGATACGTGCTCGTGGCGATGAACTTGCGCGGCGAGAGCGCGTACTTCTCGTTCGCGCTCACGCCGCGCTTGTCGGGTACGTGGTAGTCCTCGGGCTGGACGGCCTGCATGCTCTGCATCGCCGTCGACTCGAAGCTGTGGCGCCCGACGCGGTTGTACTGCGCCGGCGTGATGATGTGCGAGCCCATCTTCGAGAACTTGGTGCCGCGCTGCTCGTAGGTCTCGCCCGGCTTGAGCGTCGAGCACGGCTGTGCGCCGAACGAGCGGAAACCCTGGTACCCGAACGTGTGCGACGCCATGACGCCTGCCTCGCTTTATCCCGCTCCTTCACCTCTACACACTGGAGAGAAACGCGAGTCGCACACACGGCGGGAGCGCGCGTGCGTCGCTGCGGCGGCGCCGACCAGAACGCTTTTGTGCAGGCAACAGGATCTCATCCGTGGATGTAGCCATGTGGCTTGATCCATCAGAGCTCAAAATAAATATCGCACTTATGTGGAAACTGAGATCGTACTTGAGGTGTATACTTCTGTAAGATGTCACTCTTTTTGTTAATGTCACTACCTGATCAATCCACCTCAGCAGCCACAGTCTCCATTGCATGCATTTCCAGTGATCCGTGGATGCTGCGCCGCCGCCTCCGCTCGGTCTCCGCTGCGCGCGCCATGGCCGGCCGCTTCCACTTCTCCAGCGCGTCCAGCGAGACGCTCGCGACGGGCGCGCGCGCGCGCTTCCGCGCCGGCACGATCTTCCAGAGCGTCCCGACGCCCTGCTACATCCCGCCGAGCGTCGCCGGCATCGTGCCCCACATCACGCCCGGTGCGTTTGGCTTGGGCGACTAGTTCTGTACCAACGCGGCCGCCATTGAGCGTCGCCCGGGCGTCTCTTGTGTTGCTGACGGTCTCACTTTCACGATCAGACAACTACCCCAAGCTCCCGGAGCTCACCACGCAGGTCGTCGACTTTACCGACATGTACGTTCGTCTCGCTCTCGATTCCCTCTACACACCGCACGCTCACCAGGAACGTATGTTGCTTCTGGGCCTGTCACTGTGCGTGGGCAGCTGCACAATGCTCGAGTTCGTGCAGCAGAAGCAGATCCCACTGCGCGATTTTCTACGGCTCCCGTGCGCGCACGCCGTGCTCTCGGCGCGCGACTACATCAACGCATCGAACCCGCCGTCCAAGAAGGGCGCGTTCCTCGTGGCCACGGGCAAGGGCCGCCGCGAGGTCACGCCCGCGCAGCTCATGGAGGCCTCGGCAATGCTGCGCGCACAGCTGCTCGTACCGCTCGCCGACGAGATCGCGCTCTCGCTCGGTGCGAACCGTCAGCGCGCGGCCGTGCAGGCCACGCTCCAGTGGCTCGACGACTGCCTCGCGGCCAAGCATGAGGGCGACGACGCGCTCGTGTGCGGCGTGATTGTCGGTGGCACGGACGAGCGGCTGCGCCGTCTCAGCGCCGAGGAGACCGTCAAGCGCGACGTGCAGGCGCTGCTGCTCAGCGGCGTCGACCTCATCACCAACAACAAGCAGCGCACGTCCACGATCGATCTCATCCTAGACGCCATTGAACCCACGGAGGGCGCAGCGGCGCTGCCGCGGTTCGTTACGGGCATTGGCCGCCCAATGGAGGTGATCCGCGCGGTCGCGAGCGGCATCGACGCGTTCATCTCGACGTACCCCGTCACGGCCACACAAAGCCACGCGGCACTCATCTTCTGGATGGACCCGGCCACGGACGACACACGCGTGCGCAAGATGGAGCGCGAGCGCTCGGGCGCGCTGTTGCACATCCGCGAGAAGCGCTTCGAGAAGGACTTTGCGCCGCTTGTCGCGGACTGCGACTGCTACACGTGCCGCCACTACACGCGCGCGTACATCCACCACCTGCTCAACGTGCGCGAGATGCTGGGCGACACGCTCCTGTACCTGCACAACATGCACCACTACTACCGGTTCTTCCGCACGATCCGCGCGCGCATCGAGGACGGCTCGTTCCTGGCGTTCAAGGACGCGTTTGTCGCGGCGTATCACGAAAAAGCGTCCCAGGCGCCGGCGATCGCGGTGCCGCTGGCGATCGCCGAGAAGCAGGAGAAAAAAGACGCCGAGAAGGCCGAGCGCGCCGAGAAGCGCGCGGCGCTCGCGGCCGAGGCCGTCGCGCGTATCAAAGCCAAGGCCATGGAGGACGCGGCTGCGCGGAAGAACCAGGAGGAGCCGATCCACTAAGGAGCGGGCAACCTATAGACGCAGGAAACAGAAAAAAAAAGTTCTGGTTTTCATGTTCTTGTTACCAAATAATCACTTGCGCACGCGTTCCGGCGTGGGCTCTCGATCCGCGTGGCTATGATTGTTGTTGCTCCGACTGCTACTGACAGTGCCGCTCGCTCCAGCGGGAGTAGGCTTCACCCTGGTCAACACCGTCGTCGCCGTGCGCGTGTTGGACTCCAGCACCGGCCTCGACGCATCCTTGGTCATCGCCGGCGGCGGCGGCGCCACGGAGACAGCCTTCTTCTTCACCGCGATGGTCGATCTGGTAACGGGCTCGTCGCCGTCGCCGTCGTCCTCCGGTCCCTTGGGCTCTTTCGACGTCTTGTTTGTGGAGCTACTACTTCCTGTTTTGAGCAGAAAGTCGATCGAAATGCCTTTCTTCTTGAGCGCCTTCTCCACCTGCTCGAGCTGCTGTCTCGCGTCGCGCAGCTGCAACTCCGCTTTCTCGGCGCGGGCCTCGACGGCGTCGGCCGCGGCCTCGGCGGTCTCGCGCTGCTCCTGCGCCCTCGCAAGTCGCGCCTCGGCGTCCAACCGCGCGCGGTCCGCCACGCGGCCGGCGTCCTTCAGAGTCTGAAGGCGGTCCTGAATCTGCTTGGTGGAAGCCATGAGCTCCTGGGAGCGCTCCTCCTGGCGCTCCATTGCGGCTGCGTGGTCATCTTCCACGGCCGCGGCCTGCGCCTCCAGCTCGTCGATCCGGTCGATTAACTCGCGTTTCTCAGCCTGCAGCGCCTCGATCTCACGCTGCTTGTCGGCCAGCTGCGCCTTGCTCGCCTGCTCCTCGCGCAGGAACGCCTGTTCGCGCTGGTCCAGGCGGCGCTGCCACTCGTCCGCGACGCCGCCCTGCTTGTCCTTGGCCTTGTCCAGCAGCTTGCGTAGCCTGGCGTTCTCCTCACCGAGCCGCTCGAGCGCATCGCACTTCTTGGTGAGCTGCGCGTTCTCGTCCAGGAGCTGCTGCAGCTCCTCCTTCTTCTCCTTCACAGCACGCTGACACTTGCGCTTGGCGTCGTCGGCCGCGCTCTTGAGTTTCTTTGCCTCGTCCTGAAGCGCATCGAACTCACGCTGCCGTGCCATGAGCGCCTCCTGCGCTTTTCGGACCGCGTCGTCGTGGCGGGACTGAGCCTTCGCGAGCTGGGCGTCCTGTAGCTCCAGCAGATCGCGCTGCTGGGCAACCTGCTGGTTAGCTGCCTCCAACTGCGTCGTGAGAGCCATGCGCTTGGCCTTTTCCTGGGACAACTTCTTTTGGAGGTCGTCCTTGGTGACGACGCCCCCCGGCGTGGGCGTCGTGGCCGCGGCCAACGTGGCCTTCCGCGAGTCCTGCTTGAGCTCCTCTTTCTCTTGCCGCATGAGCATGAGCTCTTTCTTGAGCTCGCGCGCTTCTTGGACCGCGCGTTTCATCGTTGCCTCTGCGGCCTTGCGGGCCTCGATCTCCGAGCGCACGCGGCATTTCACGAGCCGCTAACATTCGTAAGAAACACGAACAGGGCAACGGGGGGGATTAGCGATAATGGCGAAGAGCGACCATATTCCTTTGCCAACGTTTACGAACCTCAATCTCGTCTTCCTGGAGCTTGCGCGAATTCGCAGACAACTCCACCGTGGACGCCATGACGACTGAGTTGTTGGTCAATCCTTTCAAGACGCTCAATGCAGCTGCTCGTCGCGAAATGGCTTCGCCTTGCAGTGACAGAGATGCAAAAATAGACACCGCGCCCGCTCGTCTCGTTTTGCCTTCGACACCAGAGAAAGGTCGCGGCAAGTGGGCCGCGGTAGAGACGCCCAACGGTCATCGATCCCAGCGCTCGTATCGATATGGCGGAGGCCGCGCGCGTCAAGTCGCTGGCCGAGTTCACGCTCGGCCAGGCCAGCGGGCCTATGGTCGTGTACCTGGACATTGCCGCTGGCGACCAGCCGCTCCGACGACTCCACATCGAGGTGCGCGGGTGTACCTCCCTGGAAATGGAAGGACGCTAACAGTGATGCGAGGGGTGAAAGCTGTTCGATGAAGAGCTTCCCTATACGTGCGGCAACTTCCGCATGCTGTGCACGGGTGCGTCGCGTCTGTACGGCTCTTTCCCAGAGACCAGTTCTCTCAAGCCGGGGTCCTGCTGTGAATGCATCCAGGAGAGCGCAAGGGCAACGCCAAGGTCCGCGCGCTGTTCTACAAGCAGACGCGCTTCCACCGCATCATCCCAGGCTTTATGATGCAGGGCGGCGACATCACGCACGGTCACCACAAAGCCAAACAGCGTTCCGTTCATGATCAACCGACGGCGGGCTCACGTGTGTTGTTGATGGGTCAGGAAACGGTGCGGGCGGTGCCTCCGCCTATTCCCGCGTCTTCGAAGACGAGGTGAGCTTAGTTGCTGCTTCGCCCCATTCTTTGAGTGGAGACTGACCCACGTTCACCCCGTGGAAATGCCAGAGCTTCCTGTACAAGGTGCGTAGCTACTCCATTACGATCTTCCGCTCGCTTGCGACGCCCCAGCGCTCGGTCTCACATCACCCACACAGCACCAGGTCGGGTCGGTGTCCATGGCGCACCAGAACCACAGCAACAAGTCGCAGTTCTTCATCTCCTTCGTGCCGGTACAGTACACGTGCTCCGCCTCCTCCTCCTCCTCCTCCTCCTCACCTCCGTCCTCCTCGTCCTGTCCTCCACAGGCCAGTTGGTGCGACGGCAAGCACGTGGTCTTCGGGCAGGTGCTGGCCGAGGGCCTCGAGCACCTCGCGGCTTTCGAGGCGCTCGGCTCGGGCTCCGGCCGGCCGCTCGCGCCCGTCGTCATCGCGGACTGCGGCCAGGTCAGCGGCGATGGCTACATCTCAGCCACGCCGCCATCAATTGAGACCGTCGCCCCGTCGTCATCTACCAACATTCCGGAGAAGCCCTAACCCAATGGCCACATGATCCCAACTCGCTCCACCAATCACCATCGTCCAAGTCACAAGCCGTTTTTCCACCAATCGCAGCATGACAAGTCGAAATGCACGCAACGGCAGTCACTCGACCATCGTCTCCAACGGGTCATGCGTTTATACAGTCCATTTCCCGAACAATAATCATAAGAACTGACTCTTCTTTGGAAGAACCATTGATTCCCATAGGTCTTTCAGTCCGATCATGAGTGATGGTCCTCTGGTTCGCCCATCGAGCACTCCTCGCCCGCAGCCGCCCGAATATGCGGCGCTTCCCCATTCGCCAACTTGGCTTGACCTGTCACCTGCCGCTGTCCGCGCGTGATTGGTCTCCCGCTCCTCTTATTACACGCTTCCACCTGACTGAGACCATGGCCGCGTCCCTGAGCGACAGCGCGCTGTTCATGGACATGGACCTGTTCAAAGAAGAAGAGGACGCCTCGCTCGCAATCGGAACCGCCAGCGCCAGCGCCAGCATGGACTTCCCGGCCTCGTCGCTCGAGCTCGTGCAGCTGCTCGCGTACGACGACGACTTCCTCCTGGACAGCGCCGTCCAAAGCGCCGACGCGTTCGCGCGCCACGACGACGGCAGCTACAATGCCGACGACCTCAGCGACGGCGTCACCGACGACGGCAGCAGCGACATGGCGTCGCCGCCGCCCACGTTCGTCGAGGACAGCCAGCCGGCGTCGCCCGCCGCGGCGTATGCGTTCCAGTCGCCCGCGCAGACAAGCGGCGGCGCCAGCGCCTCCTCCATGCAGCACCCGCTCGCCGTCAAGCTCAAGCTTCCGCCCGTGTCGCCGCCCGCCGCGCCCGTCGCCGCGCCGCCGGCTTCGCGCACCAGCGCGCCCATGTCGCTCGTGCCGTCCCACGCGACGGTGTCGGTGGTGCCCTCGGCGGCGATGCTGCCGTTCGCGTTCCCCGTCGCGTGCTTCCCGCCGCTCAACGCCAACCTCAAGCGCCCGCTGCCGGACGTGATGCCCAACCAGCCGGCCTCGTCGCTCGACCCGGTCGAGCTCAAGAAATCCAAGCGCGCACTCCGGCAGATGAAGAACCGCGAGAGCGCCAACCGCAGCCGCCTGCGCCGCAAGGAACAGCTCACAGATCTCTCGGGCGAGGTCGAAGAGCTCACCAAGAAGCAGCATGAACTCCAGAACACGATCGCCGGGTTGCGCGCCGAGAACAAATCGCTCCAGGACCAAAACTCGTTCCTGCGGTCGCTCGTGACCATGTACAGCGACCCGGCGCGCGCGGCCGCGTTGCCGCCCATGCCCACCTCAGCTCCGGCTCCTGCTGCGCCCACCGTGTCGGCGCTCCGACCGCAACTCGCCCCCACGACGCGCTCGACGCTCCACGATCTCGAGAGCGGCCACAAGTCGCCGACCGACTCGCTGATGGAAGAGTCGTGCGACGAGGAAGACGAGATCGACGAGGACGAAATTCTTGTGCTGCCCACGCCCAAGAAGCAGCGCAAATCGCTCGGCCGATCGGCCGCGACGGTCTCAGCCGCGAGCCTCGGGCTGTGTGCATCGGTATTTGGACTCACCATCCTCACGGACAGTGAGAACGGCGCGGCTCAGTCGAGCTACATCCGCCGCCCGGGACGCGTGCTCCACTCGCTGCCGTCGACCACTACGGACCAGGGCTGTTCGCCGTCGCCGCTCGCTGCGCTGGTCGAGCGCGCGTGGGAACTGGGCAGCTCGAGCTGGGCGTTCCTCACGACGTCGGAGCTCGCATACGGCGTGTTCCTCAACGTGCTCTCGTTCGTGGTCATCATGGGACTCTACCACTGCTTCCAGCAGTACGTGACATCCAAGTCGCGCACGCACCGGCGCTCGTTCCGCTGGCAGAACCTCGAGCCAGCGGCCTCGCACCGCCGCAACGTGGCGTCGGCGTCGTCATCGGCCGCAGCGGCTGCCCAGGCCAAGCGCCGCAGTGTGAGCTGGCAGGACGTACGGGTCGAGGCCCAGCACCAGCACCAGCATGCTGAGGAGGACGCTGTCGACGCATCACCTGTGCAGGTGTTCACGTAGACCGTCCCGTTCCATTGTCTCTCTTTTTCACCCTCCATTCTCGTGCTCCCGAACCGTTCGGAAGTAGTATAATTTATTCCAGCACTATCTGCTTCTTCTTTTGTCGTGTTCGTGGGTCATTACCATCATACCACGGGCTTATCTGTGCGATCCAGCGTGCGTGCGAGGTGCGCGAGCGCGCGGGTCATGGCCTCGCGCTCGCTCGTGCGCGACGACGTGGTCTTCATCGCCGAGATCGCGCGCATCTCCGTGTCCTTGCTGTCGGGCTCGAGCTCGATGAACGCGGCCTCCGGGTAGTACCGGCGGATCTCCTCCTCCACTTCCTGCACTTCCTTCTCCACGAGCCGCGTCACGTCCTCGGCGTACCACGCCAGGATGAGTGGCAGGTCGTTCTCGAGGTCCTTGGCCTCCAGGAACACGGGCTTGTACATCTGCAGCAACCGCGCCGCGAGGTACGTGCCGTCAAAGTCCACCTCGGCCTGTCAGAAAATTCGGTCAGTTAGAGCAAAGAGATTCAGCAAGCAGCCTCTCTGGCTTCTTCGTACCTTGTAGCTAAACGTCGAGGGGCCGACCCACTGGGACTGCACGGCGTACACGGCGTCGATCGACGGCCGCGCGAGCAGGAGTTCGCGGATGCCCTTTTCGATCTCGGGCTCCACGGACTGGCCGAGCAGGTACTTTTGGTTCAGGCGGATGAGCTGGATGGCGACGCCGCCGAGCAGCATGCCGATCGAGACGCTGGCGAGGCTATCCCAGAGCGGGTTGCCCGTGACGTGGCTCGCGCCGATGCCGCAGGCCGCGATCACGACGCCCGTGCACGCCGTCATGTCCTCGAGCAGCACGGCCATCATGAACGGGTCCTTGATGCGGCGCACGTGGTCCACGAACGACACGTTCGGCGGCTTGGTCGCGCGCACTTCCTTGACCGCGCGCTGGAGCACCCAGCCGTCGATGAGGAACGAGCCCGAGAGCACGGCCCAGATCTCCCACGACAGCGTGAGCTGCTCGGGCGGGCTCAGGATCGTCTGGACGCCGTGGGTGACGGTCACGCCGGCGCCGAGCCAGAAGATCCCGAGCGCCGAGATGAGCGACCAAAAGTACGCTGCGCGCCCGTAGCCGTACTGGTGGTGCTTGTCCGGCACGCCGGACGCCTGGCGCAGCCCGAGGATCAAAATCGCCTGGTTGCCCGTGTCCACGAGCGAGTGGATGGCCTCCGAGAGCATGGCGCTCGAGCCGGTCTTGAGCCACGCGAGCGTCTTGAGCGTCGTGATCGCGGCGTTGCCCGCCATGGCGCGGAACACGACGTCGCGCGAGGCCGAATGGAACGTCTTGCCCGGGAAGTAGACCTTGTTGACGTCCTTGAGCGGCGGCGGCGGCGGCACCGGGTCCCCGGCGGTCGCCGCGTCCTGGCCCTTGAGGAGCTCGGGCAGCATCGCCTGGAGCTGCGCCGGCAGCGGAGGCAGCACGGTGGTCTTGGCGCCGCCGCTCTTCTTCGTGTCGTCGGTGGGGGACGGCGGGGACGGCGCCGCTGCGGCCGACAGCCACCGCAAGTCGCCGCGACGCAGCAGCAGATTCGACGAGTGGAGCGGCGCCGGCGACGCGGCCGCCGCGCGCCAGTGGACGCGGAGACCGCTCGGGGGCCCCGACCAGCGTGCTCTCCGTGTGGCTGTGGCTGTGGTTGTGGCTGTGGCCGCGGTTGTGGCCGTGGCCGCGCGTCGCGTGGCCAGCAGCGCCCTCAGCGACAGCGACGACGACATGGCGGGCGCCGAGCGTGTGAGAGTGTGTAGACGGAGAGCCCACGGCAGGCAGAGGAACTGGCAGTGTGGACGTCATTGGACGGATCTTGTGGCGCGTGCCAGATCCAAACGAACCTATCAACTGACCCACATGGACATGTGGAGCTCAGTTGCCTTGATTGGCTAAAATATCATTCCACTCACCCGCCGCAAAAAGGAGCCCAAAGACGCGAGGAGCTCACCATCTTCGACGATGGCGACCATGCGGAGCGTGGCGACGACGCTGGCGGTGCGGAAAAGATCTATCTGCTCGGTATCGTGTCTAATATGTAGCATCTGAACCGTGGCTTTTTGTGTGGCTGTGACGGCAGCGGCGCGCGGTGCGATCGCCGTCGGTCGCTTCAAGTCGCCGGTCGCTCTCGAGCGGACCGCTGCAGCAGGCCGCGATCTTCGACCGAGGTGCGTAGTGCATCTCCATGCTGTCGGCACAGCTCCTCACGTACTGACGCTACTCTTTGTGCTGGCTGTGTATTTTATTCGTAGCGGTGAAGCGCCAGCAGCGCAACAACATCGCGGCGCTCGCGAACGGCGAGGAGTACGAGTACCTCAAGGACGAGGTCGCGCGCCGTCTCGTGGACCGCCTGGAGGTGCGTAGCGCGTGCGCGTGCGCTTGTGTCGTCCAGTGGGGCCTCCTTCGACTCACGGTTGCTATTGTTTTGGCCGTATAGGACATTGACCGCGAGCTGCCCGTGGCGCTGGACCTGGGCTGCGGCAGCGGCCACATCTACAAGAACCTCAGCGTCGACGACGGTCTCGGCGGCGTCAAGCTGCTGCTGCAGTGCGACGCGTCCGAGAAGCTGTTGCTGCGAGACGCCGACGAGGAGCGCGAAGACGTCAACACATGTACGTACCTCGCCCACCACGTGTAGGCAACGACTGTAGGTTTGTGATTTTTTTAACGCCTGTGTTCCATGCTGATCTCTCTAGTGGAAACGAAGCACATCATCGTCGACGAGGAGTACCTGCCGTTCCCGCCCAACCACTTTGATCTTGTAATGAGCTCGCTGAGCCTCCACTGGGTCAACGATCTCCCGAGCACATTCCAGCAAGTATGTACCGGACGCAAAGTCGCCGCCGTCCGTTCGTTGTAGATCTCTTGGGCTATCCTTGACCTGACTTGTCTCAACCAGATTCGCGACTGCCTCAAGCCCGACGGCGTCTTCCTCGGGGCGATGCTGGGCGGTGACTCGCTTCAAGAGCTGCGGTACGCTTGCCCACCGGTTCTCGACGATCCGCGGACGTAATCCACGCTCACAACCCTACGTTTTCGTGTCGTTCTAGGAGCGCCTTCATTCTGGCTGATCAGGAACGCCAGGGCGGCATCTCGCCTCACATCTCGCCGTTCGCAAACGTTCCGGACGTCGGCGGTCTACTCCAGGGCGCGGGCTTCACGCTGTGCACGGTGGACACGGACTACATCGAAGTCCACTACCCGAACGCGTTCGTGCTCATGGAGCACCTCCAGAAGATGGGCGAGAACAACGCGGTGCAGTCCAAGGGCCGCGCGCCCACGCGGGAGTCGATGCTCGCGGCCGCGTCGATCTACCAGACCATGTACGCCAACGACGACGGCTCCGTGCCCGCGACCTTCCAGGTGATCTACATGATCGGCTGGGCGCCCCACGACTCGCAGCCCAAGCCGCTGCGCCGCGGCACGGCCCAGCGATCGCTCAAGGAGCTCGCCCATGGCGACAAGGCCGGCGCACTCTGAGTAGCCTAGGAAGCCACGCAACAGACAGATTTTGGGAAACACGGGCGTGTCGTGCCTTTTGTTCCGATCCGATCGCACCACGTCGCAGATTCTACCCTTTCGTGGGCTCAGTCTCATGATCAACTCAGATCTGAGATGAGACGAAACCCCAATCATCATGCGGCCGAAAGGCCCCAGAGCTCTCTCATGCGACACGCTGCAGCACAAAGCGGGAAGGGCGTCTACTTATAAGTAACCCACTCAGCACGCCGCCTACACACACGTACACACGCATCACGCGCCGCAGCGTGCACGGTGGCGTATCCAGAGGCGCATCTGATTATAGACCGCGCCAGACGTGCTCAGCCTTTCGCGTCGTCCGCGTCGTCGTCGGCCCAACGCAACGCGACTAACATGAGCGCCGCCGCCGTTGCCAGCGCCGCCGTCCCCACGGGTGACGCGCGCGCGCGGCTGGTCGACTACTTTGTCGAGGTCGCCGCCGACGTGCTCCCGCGTGCGTCGCTGCTTGTTTGTGGATGTGGATTTGCCTTGGGTCTAACAGGCGTTGGGTGTGTATTTCCTCGTTTCTCCATGTGCAGCGTCTTCCCGTCGGGCGTCGCGCCACGGCGCCGGCGAGTGCGACGACTTTGAGCGCCGCGTGGCCTTCCGGCTCCCGCCGACTGACCACGCCGACTTCCCGCTCCCGGACGGCGTCCCGTTCGTGCGTCTGAATGCGTACACCCTGGTTTTTGTTCGGTCGCCTCGCTCACGCTTTTTATCGACCTTGTCTGTCACTAGTTTTGCATCCCGTCCTGCCTGAGCGCGGCGTCGCCCTCGGCGTTCGAGCGCAAGCCCACGTTCTTCTCCTTCTCGCTCACGGGCGGCGACGGCTCGCGCGCTTACGGGTTTGCGCTCCACTTCTACGATTCGCTCGCGGCCGACGCCTGGCGCCCGCGCGTGTTCTGCCTCATCTCGCACCACCCGTTCTTCTCGCTGTTCAAGGAAGTCGTGAGCTGGGTCTTCCGCGAGCGCACCCACACGAGCGAGCAGCGCGTAGTCGAGTCGATCCTCGCCGACGCCTCGGGGCAGCGCAGCTGGTTTGTGTCGCCCACGCGGCGCGGCATCGGGCCCTATCGTCCGCCCCCTGTCGACACCGAGCTCTCGCGGGCCGTCTCCGACACGACAGCAGCCGCTACAGCAGCATCGTTCGGTTCCGGACCGGGAGCAAACAGCTTCTACGACGAAGATCTCGTGGACCGCGTGCTCTCGCAGTTTGTGCTGCGCGCCGAGTGTCCACACCCGGGCGGGCAGCTCGAGCTGGCAATTGACGGCAAGCCGTTCTTCTCGTACCACATCCACCGCGGCAACGTGGTCCACGTCGACGACTACTGCTTCCAGGTGTTGTTCCAGTGCCTGAGCCTCAAGAACGTGATCTACATCGTCAACTGCATGCTGCTCGAGCAGCGAATCCTCATCCACTCCAACGTACGTTGCTTGTCTCCCATCTCCTCTTTGTCACACCGTACTTCAGACGTGGTGACCATCTATTAATTTCTCTAACGCGCGGTTTGTTGACGATCTCATCAGCACCATGGCCTGCTCACGCCCGTATGCGAGGCGCTCTGCGCGCTCTTATTCCCTTTCGTGTGGGAGCACGTGTACGTGCCGTTCCTCCCGGTCAAGCTCATCGAGTACCTGCAGGCGCCGGTGCCGTACATTATGGGACTCCACACTAGCTCGCTCGCGACCAAGATCGGCGCCGATATCTTCTCGTCCTGCGTCGTCGTCCACATCGACAAGGACAAGGTCGTTACACCCATCAGCTCGCAAATCGACGACTCGCCCGTGGACTTTGTGCTCGCGCGACTCCCGTCACTCGAGGTCGACGCGCTACTCCGGACGGTCGAACACCTTGTCCCACAGCCCGTGAACGGCGGTGGTAGCATCTACACGCCCAGTAGCCACTACAGTGGTGGCAGCGGGAACAACAGTCCGCATGCCAACAAGTCCCTATCGCACCCGTCGAGCCCGCTCCAGCACGTCGTCGAGTCGCTCAACTTTTGCAACTCGCGCGCGCCGTCCGAGAACGAGCTCGAGATCACGTTTGGTGAAGGACCGGTACGGTTGCGCTCTCGTGTTTTTCTCTACTGACACATTTTCCCCAGCCAAACTGACTCCTGGGCTCCTGTTTGGTCTAGTTGGGTATCACGTTTGAGTCGACGCACATGCGGATGCTCGCTGTGAACCACTTCCAGCCGGGTCGCCAGGCAGGCACATCGGCGGCCGTCAAGACGCTACCTCGCCTCCAGAACGGACTGCCTGGCCCAGCGGAGCGCTCTGGGCTGATCCGTGCTGGCAGCTTTCTCGTGGCTATCAATGGTGTCTCTACTTTGGATCTAACGTTTGAGGAGACGATTGATCGCCTGCGTGTTGAAAAACGGCCCGTGCGGCTGCGCTTTTTGAACGCGTCAGCGCCCCACGACAGCGCGTGCCGCTTCGCTGAGCGGCTTCAGTCGCTCTCGCTGGTATCGGCACTTCAGATTGACTACAGCAACACGCTCTCCCGGTGGGTGGACTCTGTGCGCGGCGCGTTCGCCGTGCTGTTCACCTCCATCTTCCGCGACTTCCAGCGCTACATTCTCATCGAGCACACGGGCGCGTTGCCATCGACGTCGTCATCGCCCTCGGGCTCGAGCAAGCGCGCGACGCCTCTGGCGCGCAGCCCGAGCGCGCACGCGCACACGTCGTTGCGGCGACGCCGTTCGTCGGCGCTCGCATTCTCCGTGACGTTCGACCACGATTCGTTTTGTGAGGCATCCGCAGAATCGGCCGCCGCCACGGCCACGAATTCGTCGGTCGGCTTTTTGCGGGAGTTCACTCAGACGCAGTCGTTCATGGGCTTCGTGAATGACAGCGTCATGGGTCGCATCTCCCACACCACCACGTACCCGCAGGTCGAGCTCTTCCACAACTGCGTCCACTTGTACCACGAGATCGGCGACCCCGTCGTCGCCGCCGAGGCCATTGCGCTGTTGTTTGAACGAGACCACACGGCCATCGAGACACTGGAGCTGGAGCTGCCGCAGCGTGACGCCCGTGCCGAAACCGTCGGCGTGGGCTCGACACTTCTCTCGGACGCACATGCGCTCCTCTCTGACGCGAGTCGCAGTCCCATTCGAAGCCCCGTCAAGTCGCCGCTCGCTACGGGGCTGTCAGCATCATCTCCGAGCAAGCGGACGTCCACAACGAGACAGCTCGAGATGATCATTTGCGGTTCGCTCCTGGACTCGATCGACCCCATTAGCAAAGAAAGCATCGCCGCGAGTGTGGAGGCCGCGCTGTCGGCGTCCCTCGACACAGAACTACTCACGCAACTCGATGACGATCCCGCTACGCCTGAAATATCGTGTGCGGCCCAATCACCGTCATCCAAGTCGTCGACTTCATCCGCTCGTACGCTTACCGTTGGCCATCGTTCCGGGTCGCTTTCGTCGAGCGGATCCGTGGGCTCGCGGTCCATCGTAGATGACGAGGCCCTCAACCAGGTTCCTCTTCAACAGTCAGCAGGAGTAAATAAGACGCGCCAGCTGTGTCCAGAAGTATCAGCGGACGATCCTCTTCAGTCGTGAAGAACTAGGCGTTTAACGGCCATTCCCATGGGATAATAGGCAACAGTAAGTGGCATCCTCTTCTTTCTGGTCGGATTCCACTTTTGAGTTACTCTACAAGTAAGTAGTTTACAGTGTACTTACTCACCGCACGACGAGGAACGCGCTTCTCAAACAACCTAGGTTCCCTATCGAGTACCGCTGGTAGAGCTTTGCCAACGCAACGGACATGGGACGTAGGTGGCACGTTGCTGCGCAATGATCAGACGACGCACTCTTCTCCACATACGACGATTGCATCTTGGGTGGTGACAGCAGCATTCGTCGCATCAATTGTCTGGACACTGCACACTCCCTCATCGGAGTACGCATCTCCACCGGAGAACGGGGAAGGATCTGGTGGGTCGTCCACTCCCGCGTTGCTGTCGCTCTTTTCTGCTGCAATTTCAGCAATCACGATGAAACCATCCGGCTCTTGGCTCGTGTTGGCGTCGATGGTTGGATCAGCCGACGGCGCATGACCCGAGCTTGGTGCGGAAGTCATGACGACATCTTGCTGTGGAGAAGGAACTTCGCCAAGATTCGCGCTTGGATCCGACACGAGCGCGGAGTTACCTTCGCTCGTCTGGCAATCTTCCTCGTCCATCATCTCGATGACCACGGGGCCATCCGTCCTCGAGATATCTTCATTGCTGGAGCTTTCTGCCACTTTATCTCCATCGCCTCGTTTCGAGCCTGTGTATCTGGCGTTCAGATACCTCGCTCTGCGGCCGGTCACGGTCGCCAAGGTTTGGTCGCGCTTACGCTTGATCTCCTGGTATTTCTTCCACAGTAGGCCAGCTTGGTAGCGGAAGAAGTCGCGCTTGCAAAAGATCATGACGGTTTCTGTATCCGACCGGCCTGCATCGGGCACAACTGGACCCTTTGGTCCGTCTTCTTTCACTGTCGCCGTAAGTTGAGTTGGGTCTGCTTGTTCGACGACAGTGTCCGTACTTGCGAGGTCGATGACATCGGTCTTTTCGGTCCTTGGGCGCTGCGACGGACGCGTCTCTATGAGAATCCCAGGGTCACGTTGCTGGTCCTTATCTGCTTGCGAGATCGAAGGCGCCTTACGCTTTTGTGATTTTCGTTTTGGCACATCGTGTACTGTCGCTGGAGTGTCACCAGATACAGCAACAGGCAATGTGGCGACAGAAGTCGTAACGGCTTGCTGGGGTTCACCCGTAGTTGCTGCGGTCTGGGAGAAAGCAACGTGCTCTTCAGCATCCTCTTTGCCTAACGGTGGGCCAGTCGAGCTAGCTGAACTCCTCGCCACCACGTTTGGAGCTGGACGTGAAAACAGAATGAAGTCATCAACCTTGCGTTTGTGAATCTGCTGCTTCGCGACCATCGTCAAGTGAGCCCGACGGAGCAGTTCTTCCTGCTCACGTTGTGCTGCCCACTTAAGAGCTGTCTCTCTACTTCCTGAATCCATTTGCTTGGGTGGTTTCATACTCAGCTGGGATGCCAAAGGAATCCCGTTCCTCACGTGTGAACTTGCATTCACGTGTTCCAATCGGATATCCAGTGGTTGTGATTGGCCAGAGTCTTGCGTCATGCATTCGGCACCTGGGGCGCACGGCAGCGAAGGGTGATAAGGATCAGAGTTCTCTCGGTGAAACTGATGGCCTTGTGGGAGTTGATCTGGAATCTGAGGCTTCACCGGCGGAGCTCCACTTGAGTCGTTGAGGGGTTTACCTTGTCCACTTCTGGCGTTCTCTTTTCGCTCCTGGCGTCGGTTCTGTTTCTCTATCCTCCGAAGCCGGTTGTTCGAGACAGGCTTAGAAGGCTGCTTCGCATTACTTGGCGTTGGGCGAACATTAGAAGCATCAGAATGACCAGACTTGTTATCAACAGCGTCGACATTCTGTTGCCTCTGCCCAGGTGCGTAGTCGACATTCGTCGTGAGCATCCCGGAACCTCTTGAAGCTTCCCATTCACTAGCGAGTAGACCCAGCCCGTCGACCCCACTTGTATCGAATTGGGTGACCCGTGCTTGCTGAGCATCCGCTCTAATGAGCGAGGAGTCCACACCTGAGCCGATGCCCGGAGCCCTCTCACTGAATTGTTGAGTGGTTGTCTTCCTTCCAGTCGGCGTAGGATAAAACCAGTCGGAGGCGTTTTTCGACCGGAACTCGAGTGACGGCAAGAATGGCGTTGGTGACTGCAATGTCACACTCGCATTGAACGCTGAGTTGCCCACGTTGGAGTTCCCCTGGAAGGTAGTGTTGATGGTGCTTGCCGCTATCGACCGCTGGTCTGCATCAGACCACAGGGAATCTTCGAACGTACGCTGCGGTTTTGCCTGCTCTTGTGAATGCGAAGGCGAGGGCATGTAGTAGTGGTGTTGACTTAGCTGGCGCCCATGAGGGGCTGGATTCGAATGGCCTGCCGGAGATCTTCTCGCGGAAGCATCAAAACTTGATATCCGTTGGAATGAAGCTGCCTCAGGATGCCCGGAGTGGGGTGGCTGGACTTGCTGTTGCTGTTGCTGTTGCTGTCGCTGTTGCTGCCGCTGCTGCTGTTGCTGTTGCTGTTGCTGCTGCTGCTGCTGCTGCTGCTGCTGCTGCTGCTGCTGCTGCTGCTGCTGCTGCTGCC
>JAADWV010000890.1:0-10879 GCA_023336295.1 Pythium folliculosum
AAGATACGGATACGGATTCGGCCGGTCTCCGTGGCGCCCCAATGCCAATGGAAATGCTCGCCTCGGTGACTTGGCTCCCTCCCGCCACTCCTCCTCGAGACAAACACACACACAGACGACAACGATGCCCCGCGCGCGGTCTCGCTCCGCTTCACTTTGGCTCGCGTTCCCTCCTGGGAGAGTGTTGGTTCTTGGTGGTTTGGGGTCGAGCCGACCACACCGATGGTCCCCTTCCCTTCCCTACCTGCCGGCCTTCTTTTGGGGTTTTGGGGGGTGGGTGGGGCGGGGCAAGGGCTCCGCTCCGCCCGTCCGCCAGGTTTGAAGTTTTGGATTGGGCGGCGCAGACGCCGCCAGCGGAGAGGGGAGGGGGAGTGCACACTTCGCCGGTCTCCACGCGCGCGAAAAGGGGACGGAAACAGCCGGGAGGGCAACCTGAGCTGCCCAACCAGCATTTGAACGGCAACGCACGAGCCAATCGGCGACCGCCAAAGGCAACCCTTTAGTGCCCTCTGCTTGACCTGTCTTCGCCCCCTCCCTACAAACTCTAATAGGGCCATTCTTAACCCCCCATTCCCGCATGTAGCATTGTGCTACATGCAGAAAAGTAAGACAAAGTAAGACACCAACCCCGTCCATTCGCTTCCCCCTCCCCTTCTGCTCTATTGCCTGCGTGCAAACTCTTCACCTGGAGGCGTGGAGAATGAAATGCATGGCAAATCTCAAAACAAGACCTTTGGCGCACCCGCGAAGGTGTAGGTCTTCCGTGATCAGGGTTGACTCGGATAGAAGAAACCGTTTTCTGCGATGATTTCTGACTGCCCTCACCGTGAAATGGTTGCTGGAAGAAAGCGCACTTGCGACTGTCCTGTGCGCCATCGCCATGAGGTCAGCTCGAGCTTCAAGCCACAACAACGGGAGACTTTTTCCGTGGATCTTTTCCCCCGTTTGAGTGTCATTACGAAAAAACGATCGACTGTTCGACACGCGTTCCGCGCTGGGGCTTGGATCTCGGCAACCGTATCTCTACCGGTAACCGCCGTCCACTCCTGCTCCACTTCAACGTAACCTTTAGAGCACCAACGCAATTTTGATGCTCGATGAAACGGCTCATGAGCCTTATTCCGCGCAAGGAATAAGACGCACGCTTCACACGATACTGTATGGTGGGCTCCACCCTTCATGCAATTCTTATCCTGCATGTCCAAAAGTACGTGGTAGCTGTATGGGTCCATGTTGCCCGTTCTTCAAGGTCCGACGATTGCATGGTCCATGACGATGGAGCGACACACCTCGGTGCGCTCCCATCCACAGACGGATGATGATCGCCATAGGAGATTGTTCTGGTCAGATCCGCAAGCCGACGACAGCGTGCGTCACAGGCATAGCGTCTATGTGTACACGCCGCTCAGGCTTGTCTGCTGCATGGCGCGCGCGGATCAACCCGAGGAGAAGCACGCTCATCCGCTCGACACGTTACGGTACAGTGTCCCACACATGGTCTCTACCATCTCATATCCCACACCGCAAGTGGATCCATTGCTGTGGAAAGTGGGTTCAGAACATGCCATCAATCGCATGTTCGTAGGGCGTGCACGAGTTCCAGGAAAGCTTTGTCATTCTCCGTTTCGTACTTTTGGACCCAGCTCACGGTACAGTAGAGACTCGATTCAGACTTTTGTGAAAGCAAACACTATTCATGCACACGGTAGTTTCCAAATCGTACTTAACGGAGTTTATACTGTACGAGGTGATGAGTCGATATCTCGCAGGTCAAAATGGACCCAGGTCAATTGAAGTGCTCCCTCCATCTTGTGAATCACACACGGTGATGGCCCGGTGTCTGTCACATGTGTGTTTGGTGAAGTCTATTGAGTTACGCTTGGCGATCTACAGTAGCTGGCTTACATGCACGAGGACCTGATAATTAAACTGGAGTGGAGGTCTGCCACTGGGCGAAGTCTCGGGGGAGGAGAGCGGGTAGACCCTGCCACTCGGGGCGATCGGTCGGGTGAAAGGTTTGCATACTGCGAGCGCAGTCCATGGCGACGTTGGCGGCGGCATCGACCATCTTGTTCCACGCACGGAGGTGGTGGATCCAGCGAGCAATGCCGAGGCGATCGGCGAGGAGTCGGGCGTCGTTGAAGAGGGTTCGGAGCCTGGCGTTGTGCGGGAACCTGTAGGCCGCGAGCTGGCGGAGGACCAACATGCTGTCGCCGACGACCGAGAGAGGGAGCCACCGGTGGGAGTGGGCAGCACGCAGGCCCGTCACGAGTCCCACGTACTCAGCCTGGTTGTTCGTGGTCGTCCTGGACGCGAGGCTCATAGCCGCGCTCCAGAGCAACGTCGCGCCGGTGCCGTCGGACGTGACCCGAAGGACCACTGATCCAGCACCGCCGGGACCCGGGTTGCCGCGGTGTCTGTCACATGCAGCGATGCATCTGCTGTGTGGTGGTGTTACCGTCTGTACGAGAATCTTGAGATTCTCCCTGCATTGAAGCTACCTTCCGGTAATTCGTTCACGTCTTACCAAACATTCGTTGGAGGGAAGCGCGGGATCCTTGCATGTCATGCTGTCGATGCGCCGAAGTCTCCGCCTGCTTGGGCTGGAGTGAAACCGATCAACAGCGCCCCCCGCGTGGTGTCCGTTGGTGAACCGTGAGGGCACCATAGCGCCACGCACCGCGCAAGTCGACCCAGAAAGGCAGGGCGAGCGGGCCTCTGCGGAACGTGGCGTGGAGAGAGCGAGAGCGCGGGCGAGGGAACGGAGGCGCAGCGCAACTGCTCTTCAACGACCCTTTCGTGCGTGAGTCACGAGTGGCGTCTTGCTCTCTCGAAGCGACGGTCCCAGATACAGTACGCTCCGTCCCAGCCAGCCATCGCCCCGCCGAGACCCAATCCGAGCGTGGGGTTTGCCGTGGTCATGTCACATTCGGCTCTGGCGTCACGCGTGCGAGAGACCGGAACATTCTATTGGCCCACAGTGGACGCTTGCACAAACACGTCGCTGGCACCGGCCTGGGCCTATGATGCCGCATCACAGGTTGTAGACCTACCCCTTCTTTCCACTGAGATCCAATGTCCGTCGAAGAATCGCCTCCAACGTGGATCTCACTGGCTGAAACTGGTTCTAGGGGTCAGGGTTCTTATTCTTTGAGCGGGAATTCTTGTGGAACCGAACTCACCCCTGCGCACACAAAACTGAAGCAGTCGCTTTGGTCCGGTGGCAAAACGGCACCAGCCACCAGAGGAGCTCTCCAGCAAAGGCAGGCACGCAGTAAGGAAGCGTCCTAGGACTCCATTCTCCGATCTTCAGCGCAAACCCCCAGTCTACGACACCAGTTCGATCCCATCTACCATGCCGTCGCTCTCGTCCGTCGCCCAGAACGTGGCCAAGACCTCGTCCGGCACGCTCGCGGTCGTGCCGCTCGTGCTGGCGTCGGCCGCAATCGCCGGCTACGCGCGCTCGTCGGCGTCGCACCACCGCATGGAGGCCGCGCAGGACAAGCAGCAGCAGGCCCACGACGACGCCGTGCTGCACCAGCACATTGTGGCCCCGTGGAAGGGCACCCGCTAAGCGCGCGCATGAGCGGCGCAGGGTGGAGGGCCGCCCGCGTGCTCGCCGCGAGTGAATCCGCGCCGACACCAACGAACAAGACGACGGCGCGTGGCGCGCTCGATCGCGTACCGTGGACACGCGGTCGGCGCGCGCGCCTCGTTAGCCCACCCTACTCCCCTCCATCCCGTCGCCAGCCGCGTGAGGCGGTTTTGCATCCCCCGTTCATTTATACCCCCAGCCATTTTTGCGGAAGCGCCGCGTTCCCGATTATTTATACAGCACCATTCACCACTTTCCATCCCATTCTCGTGCTTTCGTTTGAAGGGAGAAAAGCATCAGACGCTCCCGATCTCATCGAAGCCTTGGATTCCGTACCGTTCTCGCACCTTGCTCAATCCCGACAGGAACGTGCAGGCTTCCATGTGGGTAGAAAAAATCGAACCCTGTCACACATTTTCGAGCAGATCTCGTTACGAACAGGTTACCGACATCAGCTAACGTAACGCGTCCCTTCGTCAAGAATTGCTCACTCCAGTTATCCGATCTTGTGCAGAATGCTCGCGCCACGTCGGACGCTCCACTCGACGCCGCTCGTCGTGTTCCGGCGGGCGCTGGAGGCCGTCGGCGCGACAGCGAGCGACGTGCTCTACGATGTGGGCTGTGGAGACGGGCGGTGCGTGATCGACGCGGCGCGACGCCTCCAGATCCGGTCCGTCGGGATTGAGATCGAAGCCGATCGCGCCGCGCAGGCGACCTCAGCAGCACGAGAAGCCGGAGTGGATCAGCTCGTCTCGATCATCAACGGCAACGGCATGGAGTATGATCTCGAAGACGCGACAATCGTGTTCCTCTTTCTTATCGAGCGAGGGCTCCGGTACGTGCGCGGTGGGCACAGGGGGTGTCGGTGACCACAGTGCTGACGTCAGTGTTTGCACTTGAGATGCGTAGGCTTATACTTCCGAAACTTCAGGAGCGCACGAAGCCGTGTCGCGTCGTCACGTATTTGTACAAGATACCTGGGATCGCATTCTCCAGTCGCCATTTCGTGCCCGTGAAAGAGACGGACGATGGCATTGCATTTCCCATCTTTGTCTACGAGTTCCCCAGCAACGCTTCTGCCAGCAGCTCCTCCACATAGCCGACCATAATATCATGGCGACCAAAGAGCGTTAAGCAGCACCTCAATGTTGGATGCGAGGAAGCAGTTTCGAGTTTGACTTCATCTTCGGCGGCGAGGGTGTGGGAGCAGGTGACGACGAGAAGTTGGCGTACGCCGCAGCCGCGGCCGAACTGGAAGCTGGCATGACACTTGGCCTCTTTTTCTTCGCCGAAGGTTGTTTCTTCTTGTTGTTCGAAGCATTCGTCATTGCTGAGTTGAGAGACGAGCTAGAGGAATTGCGCTGTGGTCGGATCGAGCTCTCGATGGTGTCAAAAACGTAGCGATCAGAGGTGCTTCGAGCACTGAGGGACTCCAACAGCGATACAGCGCCACTTCGTTTATCGGATAGAATCCGAGAAGAGTTGCCGTTGTTGCATGTCGGTGAACTGTCATCGTCGTGCGCTTCGGGGTTCCTGTTGCATGCAGCCAGAGCTTGTCAGCTTTGATCGAACTAGCAGTGTGTTTCTCCCACCATAATGTACACGTACTGAGGAAGCTTCTCGAATGACAACAACGGGATGTCTTCGTTGTTGTCACCGGGTACTGGGATGGTTGAGCCTCGAGGCCCACTCTTCGTCATTTTTGTCGGGCTCTTGGAGCCACCGGGGGCTGCCAAATCAAGCCCAATTTGGGCCTTGATGAGGTTCATCGGGAGATTTGCCAACTCGGCATTCGTCATGGGTTCGTTCGCGTAGAACTTGCGATACTCAGTCGGAGTTGACGATACTAATTGCTTCGTTGTCTCCACCTGCGAGGGTTGACTTCCAGTTTCAGGCGCACTTGTGCTGCGCACGTGTGCCGGTTGCTCGTGGTTGTGGAGAGGCGGGTGTCTTTGGCTTGACGGCGTCGGCATTGTCAAGCCCCAAGCTCCCCCATCATCCGGGAAGGACGAACCGATCACAACAGTCGCTGTTGACGTCGGTGGCTGGACAACGTTGCGTTGTCGTAGCAAACGCTGCAGTTCCATCTTCTGCACCTCGGTCTCCCTACGACGCTCACGCTCCAAATTGACTTCCCGTTGGAGCGCATTGACCGCAAGCTCCTTCTGCTGGTCTGCCCCTTGTAATCTTGTTGCTAGTTCGCTTATGGTGTCTTGGGCATTCTGCTGGTACGATTCCAACCTCTGCGAAAGCGCTGAAACTTCTGCGTTTGCTTTCATCAAGTCGGCCTTGGTCCTTTCCAGATTATGCTTCATTGTCTTCAAGTCACTTTGCCACTGCTGTTGTTGCCCACTCGAGTGAGATTTGATCAATTCATACTCCTCTTTGACCGCCAAGTACACCGTCTCGATATCTCGCTTCTCTTTCAGAGACCGGGCAACCTCGTCGCGGCATCGTTCCTCTATGTCGTTTATCTCACGCGTCTTCACATCAAGGGTAAGCTTCATTTCATTGCACTTTGCTTGTAGGTTGTCTCTTGCGTTGATCAACGGATTGATCTTCCGCTCGTATTCAGCAGTTTTCATTCCCTTGCTTTCGAGCTCTTTGCTTAATCGATCAGCTTCTTGCTTTTTGGCGTCCAGCGCGCTCGAAAGGCGATTGAGCTTCGTCATCAGCTCGTTTTCCTTCTCTGAGAAACTGTTTTTCTCCACGCGGTAGGAAGTCTGAATCTCTTTCACATCAGCATCTTTCTTCCTCAAGTCTCCCTCCATCGCACGAACCTGCGACCTAAGGCTCTCGTTTTCTTTTTGGAACTTGTTCTTGTCGTATCCCATCGTATCTTGCAGACTCTGGAGCTCACTCATCAGTTCGTTGATTGTGGCATTCGCAGCATTCTGGACCGAAGTCATTTTTGTTTGGAGTTCTTCTACCATAGCCGAGGACTCGCCACTCTCGTTTCTTAGGTCATCATATTCTTTTCTCAGTCGCTCGAGCTCATCTTGATATTTCTTTTCACTCGCCTTCGCGTCCCGACGTAAAACTTCGAACTGCCGCACGACATCGTGGCCTTCATCAGTGACCCGATTCAACTCGAGCTGAAGCGCAGACCTGGCTCGAGCTGACCGCTCGAGCTCTCCCTGCATCCGAGCAACCTCCTTCTTCAAATTGCCAACCTCGTCTTCGAGCTCCCCGTGTGCTTGTGAGAAATGTCGTTTCTCTTCTTTGAGAGTGAAGAGCTCGGACATCAGCTGATCAAGCTGCGCCTTCGCATTCGTGTACGCCACTTCAGCCCGCTTTTTGTCTTGGCTCAAAGCAAGAAGCTGATGCTGGAGTTTGTCAAATTCAACTCGAACATTTTGGTCGTCTGCGTTTCGTGCTTGCTCAAGAAATTCGTTCCTTGACCGCAGTTGAGTGAGCATTTCCATCATTTCTTCGAGGCGCTGCGATTTCTCGTCAATCGCCTGGCGCGAATCTCGTTCATGCTCGGTCCATTTAAATTGATCCGCGGAGTACTGACGATTCAAAGCCTCGAAGTCGACCTTGAGCTTGGCGAGTGATTCGTCGGATGAGCAATAATCCTTCTCCAGCTGCTCTTTAGCGCTCATTAAATCCTGAACAAGTTGTTGCAGCTCTTTTGCCCTGTGGTTCAACTCCATCGTAGTTCGCTCGTAGTTCGATTCGACGTCTTCAAAGCTTTCCTTCAAGTCGGCGTGCTCGGCTTGGAGCTCTTTCCATATCGTTTTCAATTGATCCAATTCAAGCTGCTTCTCGTTTTTTGCTTGGTAAAGCGATTCGACTGTTGCATTCATGCCCTCAGCTTCCTGGAGCAGATCACGCTTTTCACCTTCCAATTGCTGAACTCGGAGCTTTTGCGAATCCAATGCCTTCTGGAGCTGAAGTATCTGCAAGCCACTTTCTGCCCGGGATTCGTCGATTTCCTTCTTGAGTTGCTGCACTTGAGCAGACAGCTTGCCGTCATTACCACTGACCCTTTGGGTGAGTTCCTGAAGCTCTTGAGCTAGTGCAGTGGCATCAGCCTTCGCAGACTCCATCTCAGATTGTAATGTCAGAGATTTCTGGACCAACTCTTGCTCTCGCGAGCGGGACCTCTCGCGCTCAATGTCTCGATCTTGCTGCAGACGAAGCATTGCAAGCTTGATTTGCTCCAACTGCCCAGCTTGCTGCTTCCACTCCTCCAGCACCTTGAGCACGTTCCTTGGAAACTCATCGACGGGGTCTTGGGTATCCGCTCGACGATCTGGTAAGAGATGCACGCACTGTGAAATTCCGTCTTCGAGTAATTCACACCGATGCCGAAGCTGATCCGTCCGCAATCGAGTGTCGTGGAGTTCTCCCAATGCTTGGAGAAGCTGCTCATTGATCTCTTGTAGGGTGTACGCTTTTTCGTTGCCTGTCTTTTGCAGAAGTTGACACTCTTCATCAATTTGAGATGCTCTGGCTTGCCATTCATCCAGCTCCTTTCTCGTCAGAACATACTGACCCTCCACGCGTACGAGCTTCTCCTGCAACGTTGTCGCTTCGTTTTTCCAGTGTTCGATCTCCACTTGACTCTGATCGAGTTTCGCACTGTATTGCTGATGGAGAGCTTGTATATCTTGTCCGACTCGTTGCATTTCTTCACCCATGAGCGCATTGATTTGCTCTTTTTGTGATCGTTCTTCTCGTACCTGGGCTAGCGCGGTCTCTACTTGAGTCTGAAGCGAAGACTGAGCAGTTATCAGTTCAATCTTCTCCGCCTCGTATCCTTGAATCCGCTCTGACCAATCCGCACAGGCTTGATCCATCGCTTTAGAGGATTCGTCGAGTTGAGCCTGAATTGTTCTTTCTCGGTTCGTCGTTTGGTCTAAGGCTTGTGTGACGTTCCATAAGTGCTGTGCCAGCTCGTGCTTCTCTTGCTCCATAGACTGCAATTGCGCATGCGCATCTGCAACTTGACGTGTGGCTTCCTTCAGCTCTTCGTCAAGCTGCTTACTCGCAATTTGGTGACCATCGTCCATCTTTTGCAGCGTATCTTCAAGTGAACGACATTGGTGAGTCTGGTTTTCCAGTTGATGTGAACAGTGTGCCAGCTTTTCCGTGAGATCTCGAACCGTTTCTTGAAACTCAGTTTTAGCACGGTTTTCTTCGCTCTGCATCCTCTGGATTTCGTCGTTCATGATCTTGAGTTCCTCGAGATGTTTTGCTTCTGACTCTTTCAATCCTTGAACCGCTAGCTCAACATCCTCGGTGACCTGGGCAAGTTGGTCAGCAATCAGCCTCTCCTTTTCCTGCGAGTCCTTTAGCTGCTGGGCAAGACCCGCTACTTGTCGTTTCAAGTCTGCGATCTCTTGCATTTTCTCTTTCCACGCGTGAGCTGTGCCCTCGGATTCTTGCTTCATCTGGGACAGAAAGCTACCAAGCTGCGTTATCATCTGGTCTTTCTTCTCAATTCGCTCCGTGAGATCTTCGCTTTCATCGGCTACCACACCAGTGCTTGAGGGGGCCCCGTGTGGAATAGTTCCAGCTTGTACGGTGTGTACGTAGCGCATACTCACGTCCTCCCCTGAAAGTGCGTTCATGATGCCTGACGGCACTCGCTGCACGACTGGTGGCTGAGCCATATACGACATGTACCCTCCTGGCATCGGCTGGATGGAAGGAGCAGTCGGATACCCATACGGGACGCCAGCAGCTACCATGCCATGCTGATGTAGTTGTTGCTGGTGCTGAAGTTGCTGAAGATGGAGCAAGAGATCTTGAGACGACGCCATTGCCGACATTCCGTCACTTCGATACTGGTAAACGCCATCACCGTGTGGCACTGCAGCTATCGCTGGCGGCTTGCTCGAGCTGCCTGAGCGAGTCTTCCTCCCGGACGGCGACATGCGTGACACGGACGACGTGGCCGATAGCGGCGACGGCATCACCGCGCGCGCTGTCTGCGAGTTCGTGCCGTTCGTCAGCGAGCGAGCGCTCGACGTCGGCTTCATCGTGGCACCGAGCGCAAGCACGTCCGCGCGTCCGTGGTCTTGGAAGTGCGCACTGACCGCAGTGCTTCAGGAGCGTGTGAGCTCGAGCGCGGCAGTCCTCGAAAGCCCCTGGCCCAATAATACCTGGCAGCGCCGCGTCTCCAATTTTAGTGACCACGACACTCCTGCGCGGGTCTCTTCGCTACGAAGCTGACAGACGAGAATCCTGCTCTTCACTTGCTTGGTCTGCGCGTGGTGGCGCCACGAAGGCAGCGCGTGGCGTCCATTTCCACGTCGGGGTCTGTCTTTCCGTTGTCGTTCTTCCCACGCACTTGAAAGGAAAGGGAAACCGGAGTGATGGTCTTTTGTTCGGTTATATCGTATATTTTGGAATGCATTATCGTATATTTCAGTTGACTAGTGGATAAAGCTACAAAATGTGGGTCCGCGCGGTGCTTACTTGCGCATGGGCAGCGTGTCCGTGTGGTACTTGCGGCGGAAGAAGTCGCGCACGGGGCCGAGCACGAAAACGTACTCGAAGATGTTGACGGCGACGACGTCGCCGATGATCACGGCCAGGTACTTGGCGCGGAACGACTGCGGCAGCGGGATGTACGGCAGGCCGACGACGTTCGTGCCGCTAGCGATACGGAAGAGGTCGGTCACGACGCTGGGCGCACCCAGGATCAGGTACAAGTCCACGGCGATGAGCACGGCCATGGACACGATCAGCGCGTAGTTGCGCCAGATCGGCATGCGGTAGTGCGTGCCGAAGCTGAAGACCCACGCGGCGAGCTGCTGCTGCGTGATGACCGAGTAGAAGAGGCACGTGGCCATGGCGTTGTCGGAGAGCAGCCACCACTTGGCCAGATCCACGTTCTCGGGCGTGAAGGGGCAGTACCAGTCCTGGCTTGTGAGCAAGTGGATGCCGATGAAGAGGAAGATGACGTTGATCGCCTCCTGCCCGATGAGCGAGACGAGAGTCGTGGGGCCGATCAGACTCGAAGTCGGACGTTGCGGACCCAGCGCAGGCAGCGGACGCGACAGCGTGATTACGTACGACAGACCGACCATCGTGAAACCGTCAGCCAGAATGTAGCACCACTCCGACATGATCACGCCGTTGTAGTACTGGAAGAGACGAAGGGTCGACGCGATCACACCGTACATCACAAGCATCTTGACCGACGCGAACGACGTCGCCACACTGCAGCGGCCCTCGCGGCACAGATCCACGACGGACGTGATCGTCTTCGAGCGGCTCGTGAACGGAGACACCACAGAGGCATCGGCGTCACTGAGCGCCACACCGACG
>JAADWV010000891.1:0-10876 GCA_023336295.1 Pythium folliculosum
CCCCCCCCCCCCCCCCCCCGCGGAGTCGCTGCTGTACGCGCGCTGCGGGCGAGTGTGAAGAAGTACTCGTCTCTCGCTGAGTCGATGCTGAACGCGCGCTGCGATTGTGGTAATGCGGTCGGCAAAAGCTGGAGGACGGCGAACACTTCCAGCGGCCGGCCGGTTACACAAGCTGCTTGTTCAAGCTGGCAGCTCGTCACCGACGTTCACGCCTCGGTTAGACGCTGTTGAGGCGAACCGTGAGCTGATCTGGGTGGAGTCGAGTGGGTGATTGACCAGGGAGTCGTGAAATCCCTGGGGTCCGGCTTGTTGGCTTCGATCGTAAGCACTGTGCAACGCGGTCTCAAAGCGCATGAGCACACGTCGGTTCTTCACCAAGTTCTCCGTAACGCGGTCCGAACGCCCCACGATGGCCATCTTCTTCTTTCCCTTCGCTCGCTGCGTAGTCACGGCTGCAGGCGACCGCGGTGCTGCATTCCGGCGCACTAGACGCGCCGGCGGCCCTGTCGCGCCCGCGTGAGAAGTCGGTTGCTAGTGGATCGGCCCCTTGGTCGGAGGGCTCCTGCGGCGTAACTTCAGTCTCGATTGTGGACTGAGGATTCGGCACAACCGCTTGACCAGCTCGACGCAAGGTGATCAGCTGCTGGTATACGTCGGATCTCGACGTAGGGAGAGGCGAACGTAGGCATCGAGAAGAGAGCCATGAGCCGCCAACGCGCCGAACGGTTGGCGAGCGATGACTGATTGAATCGCGGAGAGTATCTGCGGGTCGCCTGCCGTGAGCAGCGAAGCTGAGCCCTTCGCCGCCAACTCCGCATCCTCCGATTTGGTCTCGTCGCCTGCCGCGCGCGCGACATCGGCGAGGGCGTTCTCTGCGGTCGTAGAAGTGATACCGATAACGGCAGCGACAGCAGGACGCCGGTAAACGGTAGCGACAGTGGACCATCGGTCCGCAAGGGAGTGAGCCCAGCGATGGCCCGATCGAAGGTGAGCGCCGAGCCGGCGGATGTGGAGGGTGTAGAGGTTTGTTCGTCTCGAAGACGGACACGCCGATTGTGGGTGTCGACGCGATCATCATGCAGGATCTAGGTCAAGGACTCCAGCCAGTCTGGTATGTCAGCAAAGTCGATAACCCAGCCCAAGCGAACTATTTCATTTCGGAGTAGAGTGTCTTGCTGTCGTCTGCGCCGTGCAGCAGTTCCGGCAGTACATCTGCAACCAACAATTCACCATCGTCACCAACCACCACGCGCTCGAGTGGTTGATGTTGGCTCATAAGTTGAAAGGGCGACTGCATCGAAGCGCCCTCACGCTTCATGAGCACGACTTCGAGATTGAGTAGAGACTTGGGCACGAGAGCGTAGTACCGGACACACGCTCGCGAGCGCCGGTACTAGCCGTGGTGGAGCTGAGTAGCAACGCAGCGAGAGCGCTGACACAGCTCGACGTCGGCACCGTCCGTAAACACCTGGGGCGCAGCGAGTTATGCAGGTCGGTGGCAGCACCTGGGGATACGGAACGGCGCCCCACTGAGGCATGTCGAGCGGTATATTCCTTATCCACACGAAGCAAGGCTGGAGGGTGCTGTTGCTGCCGTCGCTGTGGACAGCGGCGCTCCAAGACGCGCACGACAGCGTGTGGCCGGAGCATCTCCGAGGGGCACAGACGCTGGCCAGAGTGACGTGAAGTACTGGTGGCCCTAAGTCCGGAGGATTGAGCTCGACTGGATAGTCTCGTGTCGTGACCGTGGGGGTCAGAAGGCCCGATCCGCGAAGGTCGTAACCGCGCTGCAAAGCGTACAAGCTGGTGCTCCTGGGGGTCGCTGGGCGCTCGACTTTGCCGGACCACTCCCCGTGACAAAACCTGGTCACCGGTGCGCGATCGTCGTGTTCGATACGCATTCAGGTTGGCGATCACCGTGGGCGGTCGCGACACGCGGATCTGGCGTCGTCGCGCGGGTCCTAGTCGAGCGAGTTGTGTTCAGACACAGACCTTTCCGCGAGCGGGTGACAGATGGTGCGCGAGAGCTACAAGGCAAGTTGATACGTGAGCTGGTGAAACAGCTGCATGCAAAACCGTCGAGGCCGGTGGCTTATCGACCGAACTTGAAGGGGCGGGTGGAGCGACTTAACTGCACGTGGAAGGAAATGGTGTCCTTGTACGTGTCTGACCTCCAGCAGGACAGGAACGAGTGGCGTCCGGTACTTGTGTACGCATACAACAGCGCGCATCACACTGTGACGGGTTTCGCGCCTTTCGAGTTGGTGACCGGTCGCGAGGCGCGCGAGCCGCGTGCGTCTCACTCAATCCCAAGTAAGCAAATGTGGTAACCGGGTGCGTGGCTTTGAGTGCGTCGCGTGACGCCCCACCGGATTGATCTGAAAGTGCTCTTCTTCTGGAGCACCTTGTAGAATATGTGTAGCACAACACCCACGAGAAGAATTGAGTGCCTACACAAGTCTGACCCCGAGAGGTAAGCCACAATCTTTCGAGAGGATGTTCGCAGTGTCGGACTTGTGGAATCGCAGAACTCGACTTGTCAGTATTAGATATTGGGTATTAGGAATTCAGTACTAGGTTATCAGTGGTTTTTATAGCATACTAGGTTTTCATCAGTGGTTTTTGGAAATACTAGGTTCTCATCGTTTATTTTGGGATACTAGGTCAGTCATCGTCTTTATACTAGAAATTAATTTATTCCCGATGCGTCCTCGTCGCGCCGCAGCACGCTTCCGTGTGCCTGCTGAACGAGCTTTCCGGGACGCTGAACTGGAGGCCGTCGCCGACGCGTCCAGCGACGCCGCCAAGCCCGTGTACAGCTGCGGTGTGAATGCGTTGCCGCTGGGGCTCGGCGCGGGAGCTCCCGTGGTCGAGATGTCCGAATCCGAGGCGTCGGTAGGCTTGCGTTGGTACTGGCGCTTGTGCCAGCGGCGCTGCGTGCTGTTGGCGCGCGCGCGGTGGTGGTCGCAGAGCGTGTGGAACTGGCCGTTGGTCTTGATCGAGCGCACGTTGAAGCAGGGCTTGCTCGCGTACTTGCAGCGCACGTCGGCGGCGTCCATTTCCATTTTCGGGCTGAGCGTGGCAGTGGCGAGAGAGATGTGCTGGCGAGGCGGCAGATTCGCTTATGGTCTGACTCCTGCGCCCAACGCGCTTCGAGACGCTGTCGTGGACCACCACAAGCCCTGGGAAACTGAGCTTTTCCTCACTCGCTTCTCTCGCGGGCTTTCAAGTCCAAGTGCAAGACACAAATCAGCAGGGGCGCAGACTTTTGGCTGGGCTTGGCGGTATATCACAAGAGTGGTACGATCCGATCCACACCTGTGACATCGGATATTGGGAATAAAGTCCCGCCATTTTGCCACTTCGCCAGCGCATGAGCGACCTGCGAAAAGCCATGTTGTACACTCTTCCCCACCGAACAAGCAGCAGCATCGTCTCGCGGGACGTGGATAAATCACCATGGCGTCAAGCCGAGGCTTTTTTACTATATTCTAGCGTCCTGTGCTGCGGTCGGTTGGAGAAACCTAATTGCTCTCCGTTGTGAGCTAATGACGCCATGGCCCTCGAAGGAGAGCTGTCGGGTGAAGCGCACTTGGCGGAGTCCTCGGTTGTCCTTAATAGTAGTTTAGAGTAGTGAAGGCAGGCTCTTCATGCGGTTATTTGGGTTGCTTGCTGCGTGGGGTCCTCTCACAGTCGCCTCGCGAAAGCGCCGAAGACCGCGCCGTTCGTGGGCGAGTCGGCCCCGTCGTCCAGGTCGATCTGCTCCAGGAACTCGAGCAGCAAGTCCTCGCTCAGCAGGTCGCACCAGTCGTCCGCACTTTCACCTGCGCTGCCCGCCGGATGTCCTGGTGGTGCTGCCGATGCAGTCTGGTGCTCGGTTGACGACTGTCGCCGGGCTGCGTGAATGTCGGGGTGCGCTTGTGGCACCTCTTGTGGTGGTGGTGGTGCGTAGGACGTCGCGCCCGGTGTGGCCTGTTGCTGGCGCG
The DNA here is from genome assembly GCA_023336295.1 of Pythium folliculosum. Classification (NCBI taxonomy): domain Eukaryota; phylum Oomycota; class Peronosporomycetes; order Pythiales; family Pythiaceae; genus Pythium; species Pythium folliculosum. The sequence goes on from JAADWV010000891.1 coordinate 3,987, forward strand.
TGTACCAGCGCAGCTGGATCTCGTTGGCGCGGCGCCGGTGGAGCTGGCACAGCGAGTGCAGCTCGCCGTTGGTCTTGACGGAGCGCATGTTGGGGCAGGGCTTGCGCGCGTACTTGCAGCGCATCATGGTGGCAAATGGCTTTGGCGTGGCTAGTCGAAAAGCAGTCTGGGGAGTGTAGGGCTGTGCTTCGCCTCATAGATAACGGATGCCACGCCGCCGAGATAACGAACCACAGCGCGAAGTCACACGACGCCGAAGGAGGACAGGGGAATTCCTGCATCCGGATAGAGAACGGGTTCGTTCAGTATCGCACGGATCCTTCATCGAACGCTTCCTCGGTCCGACGTGGGTGACTAGACCAGCGAAGAACTCAGCAGCTGCACTTGAAGGCGCCGCGCCGCCATGATGATTTGGACGCAGCGGTCCGCGAGTGACGGTCTCTATAGGGGAAAAAATCAGCGCATGTCATTTGAATGGGAGACCGACAGCCTACAGCGGCCGCTCTGGTTTCCCCACCGGCGTCGACACAGCGCTCCCGTTTCTGTGCAAACTGAGGTGACACTTCAAGTGGACTACGGCTTGATTTCCACACAAGGGCCTTTGGTCTTTGGATCGCGGGGTTTCGTGCGTAGCCGGCACGCAGTCGATTGCCCGCCGATCATGGCTACAAACCTCCACAGACACGCTGGCGGCCAACAATTCGAGGGTCGAGCACGCAACTGCGTTATTCGGTCAGGGGTCGCGCGGCACGAGCGGCGTCTCGGGGCCCCGGTGCTGGTGCTCTCGCCTGGCGGCGTCGCGCGCGCGCAGCACGACCGCGTCCATGAAGAACCCGTACCCGAGCTGCACAAGCACGACCAGCGGCATGCAGAGCAGCTCGAGCGGCGTGTTGCTTCGCGGGGTCACGCCGTTCGCGATCGACCGCAGCGCCGCGATGAGCAGCTCGTTCGTGATGGCGAACTGGCCGTCGCGCAGCCCCGCGAGCAGCGCGCGCGCCGCCGACTCGGGCGTCGCCGGCGCGTCGTCCCCCTGGATCGTCTCGGTCTCCTTGGGGCGCTGCAGGTCCTGCTCGCGGTTGCCCGGCGTGTCGACGCTGCCCGGGTAGAAGATGCTCACGTCGATGTCGACGCGCAGCAGCTCGTTGCGCAGCGCCTCGGCGAGCCCGCGCAGCGCGTACTTGCTCGGCGAGTAGGACGCGCAGCCCGTCCAGGAGATGAGCCCGAGCCCGGAGCTCACGAGCACGATGCGGCGGCGATCGCGGCGCGGCGCCGGCACCGCAAGCGGCGTGCTCATCGACGGCAGCGCGGCCTTGATCGTGTGGAGCTCGCCAAAGTAGTTGACGTCCATGATGCGCCGGTGGACGGCGATGTCCTGGTCGGCGAACGCGCCCGGGACGGACCAGCCGGCGCAGCAGATCAGGTGGTCGATCGCGCGCCCGTGGAACGCCGTCGCGGCCGCCACGGCGCGCTCCATGGCCGCAAAGTCCGTGACGTCGGCCTGCAGCACGCACACGCGGCGGTGCGGCGACGGCGCGAGCGCCTGGATCTCGGCGCGCGCGGCCTCGAGCGTCGCGGCGTTGCGCGCGAGAATGGTCACGCGCGCGCCGGCGCGGGCGTACTCCTTGGCGACCGCGAGCCCGATGCCCTGGTTGCCGCCCGTGATGAAGAGGTGCTTGTCGGTGACGTGGAACCCGGGCGCCGTGAGCTTCGTGTAGAGGAAGGACTGAAGGGGGGACAGGAAGGGAAGGTTAGTATGCGGTAGCACGGGGATCGCCCGTCCAGAGGACAACGCACCGCGAGGCAGAGCGCGGCGGCGACGATGGCCGCGATGGCCCACGGAGAGAGCGCCATATCGGGGCTTCGAGGTTGAGAGTTTGAGGTGCTGGTGCTGGCGAGCGAGTCACAGAGTGCGGACTGCACGCAGAGCGGAAGACTGTGCGCTGGGTCAAGTTGAAGCGAGGCCGCAGCCGGCGCGTCATCCCTCCCTGGCATACAAATAAACGCATTTTTGAGGGAACGTCGCCCTCCCTTGGAGGCGATGGACTGGACGTCCAAGTCCAAAGCGGACTCGACAAGTCTAATCAGAGTCGGTCGCTCGATTACACGCGAGGCGGATGTTCAGTCTTCCACAAATCTCTCTCTTTTGATCAGCATCATCTTCTCCAATGTACCTATTTACACGAGTTAGTTACACAGTGAAAATTCCTCGATGAGACCGTACACACCACGATATATTTTATTTCACAGGTAATGTATCCATCTGCTCACGCCGGCTGAATTGGCTCGTGGCCTGTGCGGAGACAGTCCCAGGCGCTGTCCACGCGCTCGTGGACGACCGAGCGCAGCATGGGGAACGCGTCGGCGTCGTGGAAGAGCGCGCAGGACGCGACGCCGCTGGGCAGCACGACGCGCTGGAGCCGCGCCAAGTCCCGCAGCGGCGAGACGTCAGCGACGTGCGTGTAGCCCACGTCCAGCTCCTGCAGCGAACGCAGCGCCGCGAGGGGCGCGAGCGAGCGTACGTTCGTGTGGCGCACGCTCAAAATCTCCAGCTGACGTAGCTGTGCGATGGGTGTGAGGTCCTCGAACGCCGTGTTCTGGCAGATCTTGAGCGTCTTGAGCGCCGCGCAGTGCGGTAGAAACGCGTCGAGCGCCGCCGCCGACGGGATGGTGCCAAAGCCGCTGACTTCGAGACGACATAAGCGGCCGCATCGAGCCAGTCCATCGAGACTCGTCAGCGTGACGTTGACGAGGCGCAGTTCTCGCAGTCGCGCGGGAACCGCGAGAGTCGGCAGATCCAGGGACACGGCGGCTTCGGCGCACAGCGAGAGCGACTCGAGTCGGTCGTTTGTCGCGATCAGGTGCTGAAGTGTTGGCGTGTGGCTCGCCTTGAGCTGATGGATCGTGAGCGAGACCACGCGGGGAGACTTTGGCGGAAGAGAGCTGTACTTGGACACCTTGGCGATCTCTAGGGTTTGTAGACGAGGCAGCGACCCGATGAACGCGCCGTCGATGCGTTCGCCGTCCACGAACGCCGGGTTCCACTTTTGCAGCCGCAGCGTCTCGATGTTTGCGGTTTGATGCCAGTCGAACGACCGCATCGCCGCGGGGTTGGACGACACCTGGAGCGTTGTGAGCTGTGGCAGTGCGGTGGGCGCGGACGCCGAGTCGAACAAGATCGTGTCGCGCAGATCCAGCCGCGCGAGCCGAGGACACTGCGAGAGGAAGTCGCGATGCGCGATCCAGCAATTGCGAAGCGAACACATCTCGAGCTGTGGTGCGTCGAGCTGGACGTCGAGCGGGTCCATCGCGCCCAGCAGGTCGGCGCGCAGCTCACACAGCTGTGTGAGCTGTGACAAGTCGACGAGTTCGTGCTCGAGCCACACGTTGCTCACGTCCAGCGAGGTGAGCGTCGCGCCGACAGCCGCAAGCCCCTCGAGCGACGCCACCGCCGCGCCGGCGATGCTGAGCGTGTGGAGCTGCGTGAGCGCCTGGAGAAACGCCAAGTCGGACACGCCGGTGCGATTCAGGTTGAGCGACTGCAACTGCGTGAGCGACGCGAGCCACTTGAAGCCGCTGTGCTGGCGGTCGACGTCCGCGAGCGCGAGGTCCAGCGACCTGAGTCCGCGCAGCGACGAGATGCAGTGCAGGTTGGCGATGCTGGCGTTGTGGAGCGCGAGCGACTCGAGCGGCAGCCGCGGGTCCTCCTCCGTGTCGCTGTCTCCGTCGCGGTGCGTGAGGTCGCGCAGGTCGATCTCGCGCTGCACACGGTACATGTGGCGTCGCTTGAGCGGCGAGAGCTGCTTGATGCCGGCGATGTTCCCGTGAAACGCCCACGTGCGCACGTGCGTCACGCCCGGCAGGTGGCGCAGCGCGTCGCGCAGCATCGCCGACCGCGGCACCGCGACGTGCGCGATGCACCTCCTCGTGTGCGGATCCATCTTATCCAGATAGGTGTTGCGTACGTACGCCGTCCAGTCGAAAGACGGTAAGCTCGTAAGAGCTGGAGCGGTGTCTCCGACGCGCCATTGCGACGGGTACGGCAGCCGCCAGAGGCCGCGCGCCGCGACCGCGCGCCGGAGCGGCGACTGTGCGGCGCGGCGGCTGGCGCTGGAGACGGCCTTGAGGTCCTCGAGCGACAGGAACGCGAGCCAGTGGCGCGTGAGGCCGTCGCCCGCGGCGGCGTCCGCGAGCAGTCGCAGCACGTCCATGAGCTCCGTGACGAGGGATAGTGAGACTCTCCCACAAAACTTTGGTTTCAGCAAAGTGATGGGTGAAATTCATCAGAGTGTCGGAGTGTGTGTCAGTTCATCAGACTCAGAAATGATCTCAGCATATACTAACCCAGCGTAGACTAATGGACCACTTGAGTGATTAGCTTACCCACCACGCGAGCAGCACCACGAGCGCGGCGCTCACCCAGAGGCTCAGCTCCAGCAGCCTCGCGGCGAGCGCGTCTCGGTGGCGCAAGTCGCCGCGCGCGTACTCGTCGTCTCGTCCCGCCGCCCTGACCAGCACCGGGCGGCGCCCGTGGCGCGCTGCCCGGTGGTGCTGCTGCTGCTGCGAGGGCGGCCCGTGGCCTCACGCGGCGCCGCTCGACGCCGTCACGTCCAGCCCGTGGCCCGTCCAGAAGCAGTTGTAGCCCTCTTCGTGCCAGATCTCGAACAGCGACGGGAACGCGCCGACCACGTGGAACGCGCGGCAGTCCGTCTTGAGCGGCACGCCGATGGCCTCGAGACACGTGAGCCGACTCAGGTCGGGCAGCTCCGTGACCTTGGTGCCGTCGAGACTGAGCTGCTTGAGCGTCGTGAGCTGCGCGATGGGCGACGCGTCCGTGATGCGCGTCTTGTCGAGCCGCAGGATCTCGAGCTTGGGCAGCGCCGTGAGGATCTCCACGTCCTTGAAGTCGTGGCGGCCCGTGAGCCACAGCACGCGCAGCTTGGTGAGCTGCTTGAGGAACGAAAAGTCCCCGTTGCGGGGCAGCGGCCGCCACGTCGCCGTCTCGCGCACGGTCAGATCGAGCATCTCGAGCTTGGTGCAGACCTGCAGCCAGGAAAAGTCCTCCGTGACCGCGTCGACGAGCCGCAGCTCGACGAGCGACGCGCTGAACGCCTGGATCGCCAGCGCCGGTGGCGCGCGGTGCTGCACGCGCAGGTGGAGCGTGTCGAGCGGCGCGCTGGTGGCCAGCTCCAGGAGCCGCTCTTCGTCGTCGTCGGCAAAGCTCTTCATCATGAGCCGCTTGAGCGAGCTGCCCGGCAGCGCGATCCAGGAAAAGTCGCTCATCTGCTCAATGTGGAGCGCGTGGAGCGCCGTGAGGCTCGAGAAGAACGCGCCGTCGATGACCTCGTACTCGGCCGGCGCGGCGAACCACTTTTCGACGTTGAGGTCGTCCAGCTGCGTGAGCGCGTGCCACGGGATCGTGCGCAGCGCCTGCGGGTTGGCCGTGAGTACGAGCTTCTTGAGCAGCGGCACGGCGCCCAGCACCGCGAGGTCGACCATGCGGGTCTCGCGGATGTCGAGCGACTTGAGGTTGAGCGAGTGTGCGAGGAACGCGAGGTCGACGACCATGGCGCCGCGCAGGTCGCACTTCTGGAGCTCGGGCGCCTCGAGGACGATGTTGACGGGCGTGAAGGACGCGATGTAGCTCGCGAGGAAGACGCGCAGCTTGGTGAGGTGCGGCAGCGACACGATGCCGCTCTCGACCCAGACGTCGCCGATGTTGAGGTGCTCGAGCTGCGTGAGCAGCGCAATGTCGCTGAGCGTCGAGATCTTGGTGCCTTCGATGTCGAGCCACTTGAGGTTGATGAGGCGCCGCAAAAAGCCGCCGTTGCGCACGCGCGCGTCGCACAAATTGAGCTTCTCGAGCTGCGGGAGCGCGCCAAGGTGGCGGTAGTCGTTGGCGTTGTCGAGCCGCGTGTTGGACATGTCGAGCGTCGTGAGGTTCGTGAGCGCGCCGATGGCCTCCATCTCGAGCACGTCCGAGCGGTGCAAATGGAGCTCGCTGAGCATCGCGAGCGCGGCAAAGTCGCCGACGCGCATCTCGCGCGTGGCGCGGCGCGCCTCGTCGTGGTCGCGGCGGCGCTGCTGGTGCTGGCGCTTCTTGTGCGGCTTGTGCGTGTCGCGGATGGCCTGCTTGGGCACGCTCCAGATGCAGACCGTGTCCAGGAACGGCAGCGCCGCGAGCGCCTGCGCGACTTCGCTGTGCGGGATGGACACGGACGAGATGTGCTCGAGCATGGCCGGCGTCACGCCGCGCAGAAACGTGTGCGCGTGGTAGTGCGCCCAGTCCACGCGGTCCGCGACGATGCGCGGGAAGGGCAGGCGCACGCGGCTGTGGCGGAAGACCTGCGCGCGCAGCGGCGACGCGGCGCACTCGCGGTTGACGCTCGAGAGCGTCTTGTAGTCGCGGTAGTTGAGGAAGCGCAGCAGTACCGACAGCACGTCCTTGTCGGCGCGGAAGAGCTCCACGAGCAGCACCGTCATGGTGGATAAGGGGGAGAGAGTACAGAGAAATGGATGGGTAACGAAGGTTTGGAGCTGTTGGCAGAGCGGGTTTAGGAGGAACCGCGGATTTTGGTGGCCAGATACGTGACTATCCGTATCTAGTGGACAAGCCCGTATCTTGTAGGGTGTAGCCATGTCACGCCCTTTGGTGCTGCTTGAGCAGCGATCGCACACACGTTTGCGACGCTGTCCGCGCTTGGCGTCCCAGTGGCTGACAGGGTGGTGAGTTCGGAACGTGGCTGCCACCGGCATGCGATCCCTCGCACGATGGCTAACAAGGCTGCGACAGAGGGAGCCTTGATGGCCCTCACCATATTTATAGGCTCCCTTGACAGAACGGCCACCGCTGACGCAGTGCTGAACGGCGTACTACGGTCACCACTGGGATC
>JAADWV010000892.1:0-10825 GCA_023336295.1 Pythium folliculosum
ATGCACTCGATGAACGCAACACTGTCCAGGACATGCTATCTATTCTGGAGCACCGCAGCGAAGCGGAGGTCGCGATTAGGGAGCGCTCTAGCGCAGCGAAGCGGAGCGGGAGCGGCTTAGCGCCTCGTCGCGATCAGCGGCGATCACTTGAATGGTGTGGTCCACACTACTTTAGGTTATCTTTTTGCCGAATTGTCGGACTCTGGCTTCCGACATGGCTACATGTTGGACCCGTTACAATATGGCTACCTGCTGAGGGAGATGACTTTCTGTTCTTGAAGCCATGATTTCTATCTTTGAACCCTGTCGTTCATGCGACGTGTGACGCGTGCAAAATGGTAACGGACAAAGGACCTCGGATTTAGGGATGAAGCAGTATCGTCGTCGCATAGAGATAGAAGTGGAACCACCCGAAAATACACGAAGGATTCTGCCAGCGCTCGTTTTCCGGCCAGAGTGCAAAAAATTTGGAAGCGAAACTGCTACGGGATGGCGCCCACAGACATGCTTTGAAACCCCCTGCTGGAGAAAAGAAAACTCTGTGAATGAAACTCCCAGGAAAACACAGCCAACAGCAAAGGGGGAGAAGGAGGAGTAGATGAGGGAGTAGCAAGGCGGCGAGGAAGCCGGCGAGGGAGCATATGCTGAGCGCCTTTTCATTTGTAAAGTTCCTCTTCCGCGTCCACTATAGTCCACACACCGACTCAAACCTTCCAGGATCTCTCGTGGTGCGACATCGACAGCCACGTGTCGACGGACTTCGGCGATGACACTTCTGTGCGGCGCCCCCTTCCATCTGGCCGTGCCAGCAAGCGTCGGGAAAAGTTTGAGGTCGTTGGTGTCTACGACTCTGTCGATGCGGCTGCTGCTGGAAGAGATGCGTACGATAAGTTCGTCCACACGTACGAATCACGCTACTTGCTTCGACCCCTACCTGGCGATACGAACTTCTCAAAGGGTGTGTCATTCTACTGCCGGTCGCATGTGAACTGTTCGCACGTGTTCAAGATCGTACCTTCGCGTGTAAGGCCAGGGAAGATTGAGCTGTGGAGAGGTGGTGCTCACGATGGAAAGCCTTTACCAAAGCCGAAGCCGAAGTAACGTCACGGCATTGCTGAGGTGATCAACGCCCTCGTGCTTGCTGGTCTAGGAGCAACCAAGGCCAGGACGCTTTTGCTGTTCAAGTACGTCCACGACGTGATCATGCTCGCTCTCATCCCAACATCGACACAAATCGCGAATCGGAAGGCGCGGCTGAAGAAAAAGTACGTGGGCGGGTGGGAAATGAAGACGTTCGCTGCCATATTGGCCTGGGCTGCGTCGCGGATGTGCCAGACGAGAGAGGATTTCACGAACGTCGACCACGCCAACTTCGCGCTCACGAACCAGCTCCTTGTCCTGGACTGTTTCCAGCACGAGTACGACGACAGCGACACAGGGACGAGGCAGAAGTCGTTCGGGTTGATCTTCACCTCTCGGAACTGTTTCTACAACCTTCGGGACGCGGTTTTGTGCCAGGGGAATCGACTCGTGTTGTCCACGGACGGGACGTATCGCATCCATTTTGGCGGCTGGACTCTCGTGGACATCGGCACCGTCTGCGTCGCCTTGAACGAGAAGAACGAGTACGTGCACCGCTTCGTCCCGATTGCGTACATGTTCGTTCGCACCGAGTCGGCTTTGGCTTACGAGAACCTTTTCCGGGCCATGATCAAGTACGCCAAACTGTTCTTTGACATTGACGTAGAGATGGCTGTCGGGAGCATGGACCACAGCGAACCGATCGCCGTTGCACTGCGCAAGGTCTGGCCCCAGGCCGACGTCATCACCTGCTGGCCTCATCTCATCCGCAACGCTAGGGCACAGCGTGGACGGCTCACCAACTCAGCCTTCTACGAGACGACGATTCTCCCCGATATCCGTATGCTGCATGCCGCATGATCCCACAAGCAGTTCTTGGCTCTCTCAGAAGTGATCGTTGCGTCATGGCGTGCGAGCGGTGATGGCAACTACGCTGACTGGTTCGACGTGACGTACCTGTCACCGCGCTGGAACCGCTGGCACGTCAACTCAGTCGCGTACGGCGTTCTCCCTAGCCAGCAGCCCATCGAAAGCCATCACGCGACGATCAAGGTCATTGCATCCGACAATCTGCGGGCCCCCACCGCTGTCGTTCTCAACGACGTCTTGCCAAAAGTTCTCCTCTACGACGGAACGAACCGCCGGGTTGAGCAGCCGGATCACTTTTGTGAAGGCCCAATCTCAGCAGACCTCATCGCAAAAGCGACCACGATGCACTTGCGTCTCGAGAACCATCAGCCGTTGTACGAGAAGAAGAGCGCAAAGAACGATCGCAAGATAGTCGGCGTGGTGTTCAACAGCCGTCATGCTGCTGTGCAAGACGGCATGCTGGTGGGGGCTCCTGTAACGGCTCAGCGAGCGGCGACGTTCCTGCGCTCTCTCGAGGGCAACGTCCCCGAGAACATCGACGTCGCAGACATTCGTCGCGACTATATGTCGCTCCATGTCGTGCGGATCGATCGGGTGGCATTGGAAGATCTCCAGCCGATCGATCTCTGCCCGACGTGGGCACGTGAGCAGGTACGCCACTCCATTGAACTTCGTATGGCTCTGGCTTATCCGTTATGTGCTATCTGCCTTCCTATAGATTCGACAGGTGCGCGACGTCTTCTCGTGCACATGCAAGGGGTACCACCGCAGTGGCTGGGTCTGCTCGCACGTCGTCGCCACGCTCCATCTCATCGGGCGTATGGATCTTGATTTGGCGAACACGCACGTGCCTGTCCGACGATGCCGCGGTCGCCCTGCTAAGAATGTTGGCGCGCTCCATCGCGAAGAAGACTTAGAACACGACGACGCTGCAGCCTTGGCCGAGTCGTTCAAGCTCTTGCCAGGCCGGCCGACACATTCGCCAGTCTTGATCAAGGTCACAGTGACGGAAGATGAAGGCTCACACACAGAGTATTTCGCCGGCCGGATCAGCTCCTGCTTTGATGAGGAAGCGTCAAGACTCTTCTGGAGCGTCAAGTTCGTGGACGGGGATGTCCTCAGGTACTACCTGGACGAGATCGTTGAGGGAGTCATCCGCGCTCGACTTCGACTGTGGGGGGGCAACCGCGCCAAATTAGTGCGGTACATTCCGCGTGTTGCATTGGTGCATGGATATGGATACACTTCATAATGGATGCACTGATATATTTTCGGTTATGTGCCCATCGTGGTTTCAGGATCCGTTTCCCTTTCCACCTTGCCGCCTATTTTTGAATGTAGTGCGCGGGGCGACCAGCTTGGCGTGCCTGATGACCGCGGTGGGTCGAAGTGAGGGTGGGGCGCTCGTCAGTCTCGCCTTCTCTTCGTGTCGACCATGCAAGCGTTAAGTGCTGACCAGTTCCTCGGGGAGTGCCTGATTGTGCTGAAACCGATGAAGCTCACCATCCAGAAGCAGGCGGCGCGCCTTCTCCAGCGGTGGTGTGAAAGGCACGCTTCACCTGGTGATCTGAGTGCTGTGCTCACGCAGGTGCTCGAGACGGCTGGTCCGATTCCCGGGAAGTGCATCAGAAAAGCGGAGCTCGAGGTGTTTCTTAAAGTTTCGAGCGACGGCGCTGTCGCTGGGGCAATTGACGGGGCGGAACTCCCGGCACTCAGAGTGATGAGCCCGCGGGTGCCACTCAGAGCGTTGAGCCCAAGAACCAGGCGAGACGGCACCAAACTGACAACCGCACCGTGACCTGGCGCACGGAGACGCACCTACGCCTCGATTCTGCTGCTGGGAATTCCGAGAATCCAGATCAGCGACCTCCCGTGGTGCCTGCTGCGAGCTCCATTCCGCCTGGTGCGGGACCGTTAGTCCGCGATGCGGCAGTCATCACCTTACCGGTGAAGTCGGGGGCACGGTTGTCGATCTTACAGGCGAGGAGCCCCCCCCCCAGGTTGCTGCCAGAAGACCCCGCTCAACGCGTGCCGCTGCTCAGCATGCACGTCGTGCTATAGCCGAGGTGGCTAGATTCGAGGAACGGGAGGAACTCGGAGTCGCAGCAGTGCAGGTAGTTCGGGCGTTCCCCTACACAGCAGTGGTCGCTGAGCGTGTCGTAGATGGCGTGCACCAGAGACTGCTGCGTTGGGACGAATCATGGGTAAACGTCGAGAACATTCACCCATTCGAAGTGCCTGAAAACACAGCAAATGCTGCTTGAGGCTGAAGGAGCGCGATAACGAGAAGGCGATTTATTGTTCATATTTTCTCACTATGGTCACTAATGGGAGAGCGAACCAAAAGCCACCGACGCGCGACGCAAGCGGGCGTTCAAGCCCAACGCGTTGCGCAAGTGGAAGCTTATTAGCTCACGCAATCAAGTGACGAGGTCAACCAACGAGCGGCGCAAGCGGACGTGACAGTCCAACGCGCCGCTCAAGCGGAAGCTCTCATCGACGATCGCAAGCTCCGTCCTTGGCCTCGGCGGCCTTCGTCAGTGGAACCCGTGCCCTGTCCGGTCTCAACTTCGTGTGCGATCGGCTTCGTGGCGTTCGCACGCGGGTAAAGCGTGTGGTCACCGTCGTGGGCGCCACCTTCGCCGCCGTCTGCGAGCGTGGACGGCTGCTGGCTCACCGCGGCCGCCGTCGTGGGCGTCAACGGCGCCGTGGTTAGCATGGGCGCCGAGGGAGCAGTGGGGTTGGCGCCGCCGATGAGGGGTTCGTGGTCGTCGCGGTCGTCGCGGCCTTCGTGGGCGTCGTGGGTGCCGCTGTCGTTCTGGGCACGCTGAGCGTTAGGGGCCAGTTTGAGCTGTGTAAGTTCCACGTCTCTGAGAAAGTTGTGTGGAAGCATCAACTGGACAACAGGCCACAGCCCCTGGTCCAACAGGTTTTCCTATTCAGACTCACCCACAATAGGTGATTCAGGTAACCTGGGGGAAAACAGGTGAATCAGTAAAAAAAGAACAGGAAAAAATAGAGCCCTACCGGGAGGTGATTGGTGCAGTAGCACGGTCTCATCAACAGTGATAGGTCGAAATACAGTATATCGATCAAATGTGGAGCGCCTTGACTGGCGACACCGCGACCGCCACGTAGCGCCACGTGCGTGCGCTTCGACCCGTCCCGCTCCCTACCCACTGCATGAGCAATGACTAACTACACAGAGGACCACGGGTTGTCGCAATGGACGATTCCACGGCAGGGATGTCCGGATATTCTATCCGCGTGGGTAAAAGGCCAGATACATTCGAAGAGATCGCGCGCGAGACGCGTCCTCCCGTCCACAAGAGCAGCGCCAATATGCCGTCAGCACGTCGATCCTGTGATCGGCTGGACACTGTGTCTGCGCTGCCTGTCGGTCGCCACGACGTTCGAAAAAGAATGTCGGCTGGGGCACATGCGTCCCGCCCGTGGTGCCCGTATCCGTACGCCTGCGCCAAACAAAGACAAGTATTTAATAACTTGGCCTAGAACTTGGCGGGGCAGAACGCCGCGTGCCCTGGACTGGTTCGTGGTGGATATCCGAGACGCCTGCAGTCCACATGGCGCAACAGGTCCCTCAATGCTCCGGCCGGCTGTTCAAGACATTCGGACGCTGGATACAGGCTGCCAGAAAGCCATCACCGACGTGCTGAAGCTGTGCGTCGCGAGGGCGTTCTCGAATTGACACAGATCACCGCGCCGGATCCCAACAGCGCGCTCGAGTCGAGCGCAGCCACACACACCATAGGAATCCGGATAGTGGACGCCGCCTCACGATCGCGCAAACGCTCTCTTGATTTTAATATTCAAACGCTCTTTAGAGCGTTTGTGTCTAATCACCAACAGCCAGTGCGCAATAGGAGGCAATTGCTAGTCGCATGGGTGCCACTCGAGACTCGCTGAAATCAGATCCGTTTCGTGCGGGACGCTGTTCGATATCGAATGGAAACGCGATTTCTCACCGGGCACGCCACACGCCACGCCACACACGCCACACCACACGTCATACACCACGCGTGACTGTTCTGAAACTGTGATCGCCACCAACAAGCACCACACGCAGAAGCACTCTTCAAAGCCCAACCCTTCTTGCCTGGGCTTCGATTTTTTTTGTTCTATTCTTTGTCCCGTGTCCCGAAGATAACAGAAAATCAATTGTTGGATTCGGGACAGAGAATATCTCCGCCCGTTCCTTGAAGCCCCAGGGAATCCCGGGCCGGGATGACCGGAGCAGTCGTCAGGTGGGCCAGCTGTAGGGATCGGGCACAGGGGATGGGGTAATCATGCCACTACAATATCACTTGATATAGTAGATACCCAGCCATCTCCAGTCGTTAGTACGCGAGAGTCAGGACCTATATATTGATATACGTTATTACGCTTGCTGGCACCGTTGGGGCCTTCCTCTGTCCACAAGCTGGCCGAGCCATCTTGTGGAGTCGCGCCTGTCACAACCTCTGGAATCCGATGCAACTTTCCACTGGTTCTTTACCTCCCGGGCAAAGTTGGGTTCCACAGCACCTCTGCAAACGCATATGAGCGCTCGTCTGAGCAGCTCCGTTTTGTCGGAACGCGCGCCGAATGTGACGCCACCGGATCCACTTGCATGGCGCGCGGACGTCACTTCATGCGACCAAACGCCGAACGAAAGCCCCCCAGCGCAACACGCTTTGCTCTCCCCTCGCTTTGCTCTCCCCTCCGCTCCCATCCACGCTCGGAGCGCATTTCTCGTTTCCTCCAGTCGCTACTTCCTCCCCTGTCGCCCCTTCCCCTCGTCCGCCTTAACATGTCGCTTCCGGCGTCCACCAGCGTTGGCGCGCGCGCCACCAGGTGGGTCCCGTGCTGGCTGATGGTTCTGTGTCTCCGTGTGTGCGGCGCCCGTGTCTCACCTGCTCTCGTGTTGTTCTCCTCCGTTCCTCCATACCGTTGGTGTCGCGCCCTCCCTCCCCATTCGCTCACTTCCTCATAATCCATCAGAATGCGCGGCTCGTCCATCTCGTCGCCCAAGTTCCCGCTCCCGGAGGACGCGTTCGCGGCCGCGCGCCTCGGCGCCGAGCAGATCCAGCAGTACAAGCAGCAGATCGACGCGCTGGTGTCACGCGCGCTGGACGAGTGCGACCGCGCGGACGCGCTCGGCCGCGCCGCGTACGCCGCGCCCTGGGAGGTCGTCGGCGCGCAGGACGCGGTCACGGCGCTGCGCCGCAAGGGCTCGACCAACAGCTCGTCGTACCGGCTCATCGGCGACGTGCGCGGCGACTACCGCGACCTCATGGAGCTCTACTACACCGAGTCGAGCGCCGAGCTGTACGAGTCGCTCCAGTTCATGTACCACTACACGCTCGACGCGCAGGTGCTGCAGACCATCGAGACGGCGCGTCCTGACAACGCGCACCACTACCTCGGCGTCAAGTGGGCCGTGTTCCAGCTCTCGGTGTTCGCCACCAAGGTCCACCAGTGCTTCCTCGAGTCCATGACGTACCGCACGGACCGCCGCGGGCGGCCCATCGGCGTGCGCGTCACGCTGCCGCTGCGGCTGCGCGAGATCGACCACACCATGGACGCGCTCAAGGTGCGCCGCATGAGCTCGCAGATGGTCCAGATCGTGCGCGCGTCCTCCACGCCCGGCCTCGCGCGCACGTTCGTGATGATCGAGAACGACTTTGCGCTCGCCGCGCCCGCCGCGTACACCAAGACGCTGCTCACGACGAGCCAGAACCTCGCGACCTGCGTGGACGCGCGCCGCATCCGCCGCCGCGGGCTCGTGGCCGACAAGGACTGGGTCGCCAACGGCGCGCGCAAGAGCTGCGTCGTGTGCACCAAGACGTTCGGCGCCACGCGCGGACGCCACCACTGCCGACTCTGCGGCGACGTCATGTGCCGCAAGTGCATGCTCGTGCGCGACACGGCCGAGCCGCCGACGGGCAGCAAGACGTTCAAAGTCGTCAAGAACAAATTCTGCGTGGTCTGCATCGCCAACCTGCGGCAGCCCGAGGGCGCCGTGGACCTCTCGGCCTCGCGCGTCGTCGCGTCGGGCAAAGTGCGCGAGTTGGCGTTCGCGCCGGCCGACTTTGACGAAGGCTCGCGCGTCTCGGTGTGGTCCGAGACCGAGTCCGAGGGCTGCCACGCCGACTTTGACTTTACCGACAGCGCGCGCTCGTCGCAGTCGTCGTCTTATTCCGAAGGCCAGCAGGACGGCGAGAAGCATTCGTTCGGCAAGCGGCTCGAGGAGATCGCCGAGCGCGTCGAGGACGCCGTGCTGGAGGAAAGCGCCGAGGGCGGTCCGCGGAAGCCGGCCGAGATGGTGCTGTTCATCCCGGACGAGACCACGGACACGGCCGAGTTCATGGTCACGATCGACACCAAGGACATGGCGCGCGAGCCGCACCACTTCGAGCCCGAGCCGGCCATGCCGCTCGGCTCCTCGGGCGTGTTCGAGGATTTTACGAGCAGCGCCACACCGGAGCGGCGCCGCAGCTCCAACCCGCTGAGCTCCTCGCGCTCGATCGACCAGTGCCTCGCCGAGCAGGAGGCGCTGCTGCGGCAAATGGTCATGGCGACCCACGGCGTGCAGGCCGCGCCGACGCCGCGCCACCAATCCCAGAGCGATTTTGAGTATGCCGCATGAGCGCGAAACCGAATTCTTCAAGTAAAATAAATGAACTGACCCCGCAGAGGGCACCCCAATTCGAACGCGGCGTTTGTTTGTGGTCACCTGCACGGCGAAGCGTGATGAGTCCTCTGGATAAGCTGGCGACGGCCAAACGGAGAGTGAGCAGCGCGACACAAGTCGCCACCTGGCCACGCCGTTCAGTATCCACGGCACGGTCTCATCTACGTACGGCTGAGCAACTCAGCAAGCCATATCGGAGGAGAGACGGGGGTTCGCGCAACTCCCGAAATTCGGGGGGATGCGCCTGGAGAACATGTCAGTGACATGTTCCCTGTGACCTGATGATGTCACTCGACGGGAAGCTGGCGCACGCGTGTCGCCGCCGTGGCACGTGCGTCTGACCAGCGGAGCCTCGTGTGCAGTCTTCCGGTACTGTAGTGAACGGTTCGTGTTGACAACAGAAATTCAGATCTTTCGCACCACCTGGACGGTCCTCAGCACACACGGCGGTTCGTTGAAGATCGCAGATCACCAGGAGGTTGATGGCAGGATCCCGCTCCTGTCAGTGGCGTGGCCCGGCGGCGGTCGGGTGTCGAATGGGCTTGAGCTTACCACGTCTCGGGGGTGTCACGCGCCGGAGAGAAACTGCGCATGGCGAATGCTCAGCCTCCACAGCTCCTGACCACAGTGGACCCGGAGCTCCATTGAACTGTATAGTGACCCTCCAAAGGTAGTATCAGCTGACTGAGCGACCACGCCACCTGGTACAGGGCTCGACTCGTCCCGCCGGGCGGCGGCGGGATTTTGTGTTGAATCAAGTGTATTGAGCGCAATATTATAAATGTCTAGTATCTAGGGCCATAGGAGTATCTTAGAGCATCTGCCGAGGCAGTGAACTCAGATGTGGCTGGCCGGGATCTTCGTCGATCTCGGGAGTCCGTCGAAACGAGGGGTTGTAGCCGAGTGCGTCGACAATGTCGTATGCAAGCTCGACGTCAGCGGCGGCGGGATTCCTACCACAGCGGAGAGAGACACAACAGACGCACGTGCGGATGCCAAGCAGCCTGCCAGGACGATGGGGAGGCGATAAGTTGGCTCCGAGACGTCGTGGTGAGAAGGGTGATGGCCAAACGCCACCGTGGAAGCCGGCCGACGCCGACCTAGGGAAAGGCTCTTGGGAACCGCCGAGCGAGCAGGAGGGGAGAGAGGGAAATGTGCCCACACTTGTCTCGTTCAACGTTGGACACGCCACACTGTGCCGTGATTTCCAATCTTCGAGACGGTCTTTGTCGGCGGTCTTCTGGAGACAGTTTGGCTCGGAGGCTCTCCTATGTACACGTCAGTGTGTCGACCCACCGAATGCGGTCCAATGTGGCTGAGGATGGCTCAGTCGTCAAGTAGCAGTCACGGACTTGTGGCTGGGCACACACTACGATCAGGACCAGCGCTTGGTCAGAGCCCGGACACCCCACTGTGTCAGGAAACGTGTACAATCTAAATGAATGCCAACGGTGTGGCGCCTACAACTCGGCCTCATGAAGCGCAGCTCGAATATATTGCCCCAGCAGAGCTGCCAGTCGGTTTTTCTACGCTCTTTCCCTTGCCTGTCTTGCATGGTGAGTGCAGGAAGCGAACCCGTGTGCCAGGAGGGCAGACGTTGGTCACACCTTGTTTTGAAATCCCATTTTTATCTTGCGTTTTGTATGGACGCGTCTCATTCTGTCAATGGTCTCATCTCCGCTCGGCGAGGGAATTGTTTCTTGTCGCGTCGTCAAAGATTGCCAAGCAAGCAATCGGCGAGTCGTGGCACGAGTTGGTGTCTGCTCCTGCCAGCAGCTGGGAGCGCGAAGGCTTGAGCGCGCCGCCAAGGGAAGATGCGCGGGCCCAAGAATGGACGGAGTCCCTCGGCGGGACGGAGCTGCCGTGTCCGCACTCGGTATCCACTCTGCCCCACCCGGACACTCTCTCACTTCTCAATTCGCCACCGCGGCCGTGTTTGGCCGTATTCTCCGTCTCCCCGTCGCGCTCCTCCGTTGACTGCACCGTTTGCGACTCGGTCTCTCTCCGACATCAATTCGACACGCACTGCTCTCCGACGTACCATGTACTACCAGCCGCGGGGCCGCGCGGACAAGCCGTTCCCGGTCGCCGACGAGTTCTTCCCACAGCCGCTGCTGTTGAGCGCGCCAAGGCTCGATGCGCTGCGCGCCGAGGCCTCCAAGGAGCTCCAGAAAGCGCTCC
>JAADWV010000893.1:0-10774 GCA_023336295.1 Pythium folliculosum
CGATGCGTACAAATGAAGCAAAGATTCGATAGGCTGCGAGTTCATGGTCTTGGATGCGAACGAGACGCCGTACTTGTCTGATCTCCATGACGACCGCCGCTCGTGACTGCTGGTCGTCGATCAACCCCCAGGGAGTATTCTGATATTAGCACAACACGACATATCCGCTTGACACAGAGACACTCCGTAGAACGTGAAACACAGGTCACTCTGAAAATTCAACTGTCACATATGTACAGCTGAAAATGAGCGTGTTGGCCAAAGCAACTCGCCACTCTCCCGCTCAATGCTGAGAAATGCAACACATATACTCATTTTAATTCGCGGCGCAGGTGCATCCCGTGTGTATGTGTTGTGCGACATCGCCCCCGAGTGTACGGGAATATGTTTCTCTGTGTCGAGCGGCCGTCTCGGTGGTCTTTCCCACTCATTCCCCAACTTGCCTGCTCGGCCACACACGTACAAACAACATGCCAGCCGTACCACCGCCCGCCGACAACCGCCACATCCACGGCGCCACCGACCTCTCCTTGGCTGTCTACGAGGCAATGGGGCTCTCCGACCCGACTTGCCCTGACCACAACAAGTCGAACGACACCCAGCGCCAGACGCACAAACTCGACGTGTTGCACCCGATGCCTTTGTTGCCCAACCGTTTGGTCCACCACCGCGCGCTCGCCGTGATGGCCCTCAGGCGGGTCGAGGTCCTCTCGGTCACCAAGAGCGAAGGCCATCGAGCGAAGTTCAGCGTGGACGTCCACTGCCGGGACGCCCACAGTCGCATCCCGGTCCACGGCCACTACGCGCGGTCAGCACACTCACCATCGTGCTCGACAAACAGCGCCGAGCCGGACGCCACGGTCCTCGTGGGCTACGACGACTTCATGCAGCTGCGCCACGACGCCTACGAGTTTGCGCGCCTGAGCCACGAGGGCGACGACCGCCCGTGCGACTTCTGCCGCAGCGTGATCGAGCTCAACTCGACCAGCGAGCTGCGGCCGCGCTGGAGCGCGCGCCTGTTCAAGAGCGACCGCGAGATGTGCGAGGCGCTGGCCGCATACCTGCGCGTGCTGCTGGCGCTGTCGACGCAGGTGCCCGCCAGCGGCCTCTACCTGTGCCGCGGCCAGGAGCGCGTGCCGCGGCTGCTGCGGCGCTTCCTGCGGTCTCAGGAGGGCGACCGCCAGAGCTTTTGAGAAACCAAATCGTCACTCACCGTACCAATACAAATCTATTTTACTCAGCAGCAATTACGCGGCGCCATGAGGGGATTTGTTCGGATCCGCAAAAGTCTCAGGTGGTCCGTGAGACGGGGGGACGAGGTGCACTTCAAGCACATGGATTTCTACCAATCACACGTGTGCTGTTGAGTGCCTTTGCGCAAAATCCACTTCGGGCGGCTGCATGGATGGGACGTAAACCTTCCTTCCCGGGGAACATGTCGCGAATGTTGACGCCTTTTGCGGGACCGCAGAAAAAAGAGAACCCACACGACTCAGCCTTCTGGGCGTGAGCACGGCCGTCCCCAGTGAGAACAGCCCCCTCTCATTCCCCAAACGCCTTCATTCCACACACAAGAATACCGATGCCGCGTCAGAGTTTCCAGGCGGCCATGACGCTCCCAGCGGTCTGCGTCGCTGACGCCGATGCCGAGCCCGTCGAGCGCGATCTCCTCGACAAGCACGCGCCACCAAGAGCCAATCTAAGTCGACTGGGGGCGCTGCAGCCGACCGCGCTGCTCCCGAGTCGCGAGGGCGCGCGCCGCCGCCGCGTCGGCTCGGTGCTGGCGCTGCGGCGCATCGAGTCGCTCGAGGTCCGGGCCGCGAACGAGCAAGAGCGTGGGGGCGACTCGGCGCACTATTATTACGTCGATCTCTATTACCGTGGCGAGCAGAGCCGCATCCCCGTCCACGGGGCATTCGCGCCAAAGGCGTCCATGGTGCGCAAGGCGCCCGAGCCGAGCGCGACGGTCGCGCTGTCGTACGAAGCGTTCTTACAGCTCAGCCACCGCGCGTACGAGCTCACGCGGCTCGCGCACACGACCGCGTCCTGCGCGTTCTGTCGGCCCGTGATCTTCTTCAACACGACCAGCGCGCTTCGGCCGCGCTGGAACTCGCACTGGTTTAAGAGCGACCGTCAAGTGGGCGAGATGCTCTCGCGGTACCTGCAGGAGATGGTGACGCGCACGGCTGCCGCGCCAGCGAGCCACCTCGACCTCTGCCACGGACATAAACGCGTCGCGCGGCTGCTCCAACGGCTCTTGACGCCGCCGGAAGACCACGAACGCGCGAGTATTTGAGCACAAGTGGCGTTGTGTATTATGTAGGGTCTGTGCGGTTGCAATAGAGTCCCGAAAATGTGGTTTTGACATTGAACACGGTGGGGATCATCAGCTAATGCTCGCTGGGTTTGTCTGTTTATGCGTCGCGACCACCAAATGGCATCACGAACGTGTCAGGCAACACGCATGGCTGTCCAGGGAGTCAAACCATCCGGAAGTGGTGGCTCCCACGACAGATCCGATCAACCTGGCCGCTTTTGACGGCCAAGAGTGGGTGTTGCAGCGCCAGGAGGTGAGACCTTCCGGTTATGTACGAACTCGAGATGGTCCCCAATATTTTCGACGCACGTCCCCAACCTCCGGGGCTGAGAGCGCTGCCACAAGACAGTTCCGTGAGATTGGTCCTGTGACGGGGGGAGGAGACAGCGCACGTACGTGGACCATCTCACGTGAGCTGGTGACGATCGCGCGGGTGCAGCCGCGGGATTGGTGGAAAACGTCAAGGCTGCCTGGGTGGTCGCTTGATAGGTAAATCCCAGCATACTTGTCGCAGGTCCTGGCGATGAGTGGAACGCACGTCTCGGACCAAAAGCGCAGCTATCCGTGGGCTGCACGACCTACTGGATTTGTTGCATTCTCGCTCGGCCATCGGCGAGAGTAACTCCCGCTTGGTCATTCCCCAAGTTGCCTCGCGTTCTCCACGACGTCCAGCCATGCCTGCCGCCACCAGCAACCTCCTCATCCCCCATTCAATGGCGCTGGGCGAAGCCCTGAGCGTCGACTGCCTCTGTGAGGCAACTAGCGCCCCAGCCAGCGTCAAAGGCAAGCCGACCTGCTATCCAAGTATCAAGAGGCTCGGGTCGCTGCATCCAATCCCCGTGCGTCCTTGCGGCGCCGTCCGGCGGTGTGCCCAGGCCATGCTCGCGCTCCAGCGCGTCGACGCGATCCAAGTGAGTGGCTGCCAGCAGCGCATGGGCGGCGTGGAGTACAACGTGGGTGTCTACTACCGCAGCGCGCCACGCAGCCGCATCCCCGTCCATGGGCCATTTGGGTCGCATCATGAAGTCGGACCCAGGAACTGCCAGGCGCCCAGTTTCACGCTCCAGCTCGCGTACGAAGACTTTGTGCAGCTGAGCCGTGGCGTGTGCGAGCTCGCGCACGTGAGTCACCGCGCCGTGAGCTGCCCGTTCTGCCGCCCCGTGGTCGCGCTCAACTCGGTGAGTCCGCTGCGGCCGCGCTGGAACACGCACTGGTTCAAGAGCGACCGCCAGGTGTGCGAGATGCTCACGCTGTATCTGAACGAGATGCTGGCGCTCGTGCGCGACGCGCCCACAGGCAGCGCCTGTCTGTGTCATGCGCAGGAGAGAGTGCCGCGCTTGCTGCGCGACTTCCTCCGGCCGCCTGGTGACGAGCGAGAAAGCATCTGACGGGGGGACGACTTTTAGAAAACCGAAAGTAAGCACATTGAGCACCCAAATTAAATTTGCTGATCCCAAATCATACGACCACTGAGTTGGTCTGTTTATGCTTCGAGATCAAAAGTCGAGTTGGCCTCAGTTGGAGTCGACCTTCAAAGTGGCGGTTGTAGAGAGCTAATGCACGGCTGTCCTCCCTGTCGGTACGTTAGCGAAGCCCTGTTTGTTTTCGTAGCCCCGGGCATGAGTCCAACCAGAGAAGGAGCGTCCGCACGTGCACGCGGTCCAGCAGACTTCCTCTGAGTGTGCCTTGTGAAGGTGAAGGTGACGCTGCCCGCAAACTTGAGCATCCTTAACGAGTGCCCAGCAACTGTGGGCCATTTTCGCGGGCTATTCGATGTCGACTAGAGAGCATCACCCAGGTCGTGATATGGCACGTTCTACGTTTCAAGTGCCAACGTATTGTGTGCGTTGCAGTGGATTGGTTTTCTCGATCAGCCAGCACACACAGTCTTGGCGTGGGAGCACGATCACTCGCCTCGCCTTCGCTGAGTTGTGTCCAGTGCACGTTCGCTCCAATTCAACATGGCTGGATATCGAAGCAACACAACTGGAAGTTCGTCTGGTGATTCAACCCACCTTGACAGCGAAGTCATCACACACTCTTGGGTCCTTCCGTTGGATTGCTCCAGAAGCACCAGAGCAATCATGATACAGTATCAGGTACGAATCGATCATGGCAGTGGATCCACAAACGTCCAGATAGTCCAGCCTACTCCAATCCACCCTGCGAGCCCGTAAATCCATCGCTATACCTGCATGAGTGAATTACGATTATGCCGCGCTCGTCCTGTGCCGATCCGCACGATACACACACACTCTTCCCCCTGGTTCTAATGCCGTCTTCGTGACTGTCGGGCGCAGCCGTTCTCATCGAGTGACATGCGCCGTCATCATTGTTGTGTTGGACAGTACCACATGTGACAGCTCGATATACCGGTAAGCGAGGATCTTGACTGGCGACGGTGGCGGCGACCAGGATGCACTCATGACCAGACCAATTCACCACCAACAGCATAGCCCTGTCATACACACACCAACCGAGACTCATCGCTCTGCTGGGAGAACCACTCGTTCCCGAAAGGAGCTCACGCGTGTATGTGACACGTGGCCGATCCCGCCTTTTGAATCTCGACGTGTTAGATGGAGACACAGACCAAAACAGATATCGATGGAGCCAGGCAGACGCAATGTCCCCGGCGCAGGATGCGCTGCATGCGACTGGATCGCAATGTGTGGCGGGCCTTCCTCGCTCCGCTAGAAGAGAGACCGTGGTCGATGTGTTGCCAAAGTTGATGTGACATACACTCTCTTCGGCGACACCGTCACTCTGCATGCGACGCGCCTTGCGTCACATGGTCTGGTCTCTTCGTGTTGGTTTGTTTATCGCGTCGATGATGATGCTGCTCTCCTGTTGTGGGCGAATCGACATGCTTACGCCAACGCCTCGGCTTCTCCCGCGCTCGTACGGTAGGTGGGTACAGTACCAGTCCAGCCGTGGCGTTCTGGACCGACGGAAGGCACCGAAGAGGCACAAGAGAAACTCCCCGCGACGGCGTCCTTCCCTGGGCGATTGCGTTTGCGACAGGTTTGCCAGCCAGTCAGCCACCGTCCGACCCCACAGCGTCGCTGCTGCCGATCCTGAGAGAAAAGGGCTCGCTCGACCACTGGCAGTTCTGAATTTGCACCGCTGCAGATCCCAATCACTTCCGACGGTCTCCGGTTCAGCCATTCATTGAGCATGTCGGCGATCCTGCTCCCCGCGCCGTCCACGGCCACGCCGACGCTCCAGCGCCTCAACAGCCGCAGCATGCTGCGCAATCTTTCCAGCAGCGATGACCACGCGCTGGCGCGCAAGACGCATCACCATCGTCATCATGAAGGCGAGCACGCGGAGAGCTCCCACTGGCTCGCGCCGCCGCTGGCGCCCAAGGTCATGGAGCCCGAGCGGCATTCCAAGGCCGCGGACGCGACCGTGCGGCTCCAGCGCATCGAGTACGTCGAGGTCGCCGACGTGATCCAGCGCGAGGGCGACAACAAGCACTACTACGTGGTCCACGTGTACCTCAAGCAGGAGCAGAGCCGCATCCCGACGAACCAGTCGCGGTTCCAGCGCGTGCTGCGCAGCGGCCACCACGAGGCGCGCCGCACGCCTGATTTCACGATCGAGCGCCGTTTCTCCGAGTTCGAACAGCTCCGTAAGGAGATGTGGACGACCGTGCAGCACTCGCACCGTCACTACTGCACGTTCTGCGACAGCTTCATGTTTTTGCTGCTCTTCTCGTCGGCACAGCCCGGTGTGCTGGCCAAGACCGTGCTCAAGTCGCCCGAGATGCGCGCCAAGCTGCTCGACAAGTTCCTCCACAACGTCGTGGACCAGTTCCAGCGCAACCGCCCGCGGTGCCGCATCGCGTGCTACTCGCTCGGGCACCTTCCGCTCGTGCTCCACGACTTCCTCTTCGGCGGCGACGAGCACGAGCCGCGCGCGAGCGTGGTCAGCGACACCAGCGACGCGAGCGTCGACCCGACCGAGTAGGCGGCTCCGACTTGAAGATGGAGCGCTAATAAGCGTGGGAAGGCCAAGTTCAAGTCAGCTGCGGCGAGTGTCTGACGACGACGACGGTCGCCCGGTTCGTGTGTATCCATCCCAGTTATTCATCTACTATGGCCCACCGGTAAGCCATGGAACATTCCAAGCGATCGGTCCGTCCAGTTCGTTCGTGGGAGCCGCCTCCATCCCCGTCCGCCGCCCCCTGCAGCCAAGTTCAAGCGGCCGACGGGCTCGGAGCTCCAGGCGTGACGCGACATCCGCGTGTTGCATGTTGAAGAACGTCTCGCCCCAACGACGGAGAGTTTGTTCTTATTTATCAAAAGAGGATGTATTTAGAGGCTATTTATGAGGATCCATCGAACGACAATAAACCGTGTTCTAGTGTGAGTAAGTTATATCGCCGCTGGTTGTGGGATCGCTTACCGAGCGTGTTCCATCGAACGATCGAATGCCGGTGGTGATGAACCGCTCCCGCACGCGCGTGCCACTGTGCTGAACTTGCAGTTGCGGAGCGAGAAACGTCGGCCCGACGGACGAGGAAGCGGCGGAGAGAGCCTTCTCGGATGAGTACGCCTCCTGAACCCTCGTCGGCGCTCGAGGAACCGACACACATATACATGAGCATTCTTCTTTGCGGACGAAGAAGTTCGGAGCAGAGAAACCAATGAGGCAACAGAGTTGGCAAGCGCTGGCATGGATGGCTGTGCGTACGATCGACGTGTGGATCGATGGGTCTTTGCAGCCCCATGTCGGTAGTGCCAGGCTGACCGTCGGCGGCCCGGTGTACGTCTGATCGGATGGATACAGTTCCCTGGACCTGCTTACTGTACGTGACGTAGAACACGCCAAAACGGACCAGTCCCACCCACAGTCGCACCACGCCGACGAGGCAAAGCGGCTTCACTCTGGTGGAGGAGCATGAAGGCGTTCTGTTCTCATTCTTCCGTTTTCGGCCTCTCGCCTTGCAGCGGCGAAGCCGAGGGAATTGTGCAGCCGCGTTCGCGTTCCTTCGAGAACGCGGCGAGGCTCGCCAGCGTGAGGAGAAGCGTCAGTGCCCATTCGCCGGGGTCCTCTGCTCCTCCGCGCTCTGGTGCACCTTCCTTGCAGCCTCACTGGCCCCCTCTTGACTGCTCTCCGTTGAGGTGTGTTCGCGCGTTACCGTTGCTCGCTGGAGAATAACTCATCAACAGCCTATGTGGATTGGAGCAGGATCCCCCCAATGAATGCAATGCTGCCAACACTAGCTCGAGCAACACGAAACTCACTTCTCCTGCGTGGGATGGAGCGAAACTCCTCATCCCACGTCCCACTCGCCATGGGCTGATTTGTGTGGGACTCGTGGACGGAAGGATCATTCTCAGAGTCAGATACCCACCCAACCACCCACAACATCGATGCTCGCGCTGAACACGTCCTTTCGTGATCTTCAAATCAAAATCACACGTCGCCACAACGCATTCGTCTGCAGAAAGACAGAAGCTTTTCCACATCACTCGACTCCCGTCCAGTTCTCCAACGAACGCCAACCCACCAGGCCCACCACATTCAAATCCCCGCCGCACCCTCGAACTCGAAAAATTCCCACGTGTAGGATGCGCTGAATCTCCAAACTTTCATGATGAACGCCAACAAATCCTCCCCGCCCAGTGGCTGGCTGGCTCACTGCCTCAATGTCTGGCTGGCTGGCTGACGCATGGGAGACATCGGAGAAATCACGTCGGAAATGGTGGATGCAGTCTGCATTATGTAGGCACGGTTCTCCGGCTGGGAGCGTCACCACCAAAAGCAGATGAAGGAGGATCATCAACGACACAGGAACAAGGGTGTCGCAGGGTGCGAATGTGTGTGTTTAGTTCCAGGCCGATTGTGATCAACCAAGTGTTGCTGGGCGACATTTGGCTGTGTTGATGGCGGAGGGTGGGGATTTGCTCATGACGCAAACAGCGATTGAGCAACGGAGCTCTTCATTGGACCAATCGCAGGCGTTGGTCTCACATATCGCCGGATCTGATTGGCTGAGCGTCCAGCGTTGGGATCAGCTTCTTCGAATGGGTTCACTTCGAAACCGACTGGCTCCTCGTCTCGGCTGTCGTTTACAGCTCGAGTGACGTTCGAAAGAGGTGCATCATCACCGCCGATCATGCCGAAGTGGCGCTGGACGGATGGAAGAAAGTATGCGGCAGGCACGGACGCTGGCTTCTCGCGCCAACGTGTTTGTTGGGTTGGACTAAGGTCGCCCTCCTGCTGTTGCCCCTCCGCATAATCAAAGGCGCCGTATTCCCCTCACCACAGTCCAACGGCGCTTGCACGTGTGTCTGCGATTGTACACCGCGTGCACTTCAAGCGGACGCAATCATTCTCCTCGCGCTCCGACCACCCGTGCTTTCTGTGCGATCGTGTGTGTCGACCGCAACTCCACCAAGCGATTCATCAAGCATCCCCAGCCGCCTCAACCGCATTCCCAAACGAGCGCTGAAACGACCACTACAACACAGAGTCACGTAATGCCCGACTACGACGCCCACCACACGCTTGCACCGCTACACATGAGCTCGGATCTCACGCTCGCGCGCAAGACCGCGCCTACGATCGGTGTGCCCGCGCTGCGCAGCCTCGCGCCCGTGACGCTCGAGCCGTTCCGCCAGTCGGGTAACGCCGTGCCTCTCGCGACGCTGGGCCAGATCGAGACCGTCCAGGTCAAGCACACGGTCGAGCAAGACCACACGACTTACTTCGTCATGGACGTGTACCTGCGCCACATCGACACGCGGCTGCCCATCGCGTCGTCGCTGCTCCAGCGCTTGCGGCGCCGCGCTACGGGCGGCGGCAGCAGTGGTGGCCGTAGCGGCGCTGCGGAGACCGTGCGTGTCCCAGCGTACCAGATCGGCGCGCGCTTCTCGGACTTTGCCGGCCTGCGCCACGAGATCTCGGAGCTGCTCTGCATGAACGCGCGCTTCACGTGCGCGTACTGCAACTCGTTCAACGAGTTTATCAAGTTCCGCGTCCAGCAGCCGCGCTGGATCGTCAAGGTCGGCACGCGCACGGAGCTGCGCAAGTCGATCCTCGAGAGCTTCATCAACGACTTTCTGCAAATGACGCTCCAGCGCTGCCAGGCCGACTCCAAGTGCCAGGCGCGCGCCAAGGCGCCGTTCGTCATGGCCCAGTTCTTGCGCCAGCGGTATCCCGACGGCCAGGACCCGCACGAGCGCGCTGACGCCGACCACCACCGTCATCACCACGTGACCGACCAGTAAGCGCGATAGAGACGGCGACAGGGGGCTTTGAGCGACCGCGACGCATGGAATCGCGCGCGCCACGAACCCGCACCGCCACACCATAAAATCCAACGTATTTATGATCTTTCGTTGTGGAGACCGTGAGTTTATGAATCTCCGGAGACTCGACGGGATACGAATGCGGCCAGCGCGTTTCCAGCGTCTTCCTCATCGTTCGCTGGCGTTCCATTGCGCTCATTGACGCCGGCACCCATGGCTTCCATTCAGGTTGACCGACCACGAAACCACTACCGAATCTCCCGTCATGCTGACAGTGACATCTTAGCCAGCGGAGCACAGCGATTCGATATCACTCCACTGCAGGATTTTTCCGGATCTGTGGATCGCGAAAGGTCGCAAACGGTGACGTAGAGTCCACTATTCAGGGTCATCAGAGTACGGCGTGGCCCATTTCTTCCGTCACCTTGGTGACATAGATGGTCGGACAGAGTGGGCCGCCCTTGGGATCCGATGGAAGCTTCCAGTCGCTTCAGTTTGCAACTCGCAGCCGTGCGGTCGACGGGTGCAAAGACACAGCCACCGCCAACGCACCACCACCACGAGCGGCGACGAGACTATGGCGGCGCGCGAGCGGCGCGTGAGCTCTGCGACGGCGCGCGAGCAGCTCACCACAGCGCCGCGCCACTGGATCCTGCCGAGCTGGAGCGCGCCGGCGGCCGCAGAGACGACGCCGTTGCTTTCTGCGCCGGCACCGCAAAGCGAGAGTGTGTCGATGGCGTCGCCACTCACAGGCGGGCACGATGGCAAGTGGAAGTACGGAGCAACTGTGGACGCGGTGGTCTCAACAACGAGCACACACCATGGCGACGAGGCAGACGGTCTGCTCCCCGCATCAACTACGGGGTTCACAACCGTGTCGACGTATGTCATGATTCGCGTCGGGCGCTGGCGCATGCGACTCCGTGACGTCCTGGTTGCCGTTGCCTTCGCCGGCGGCATGGCTGCCATCGGACTGATCTACCATCGACAGAGCGACGGCGGCGCGGCCCCTATCGCCTACTCAACAGCCAATGATATGCGATATCAGTACAGGGAAGACAGCGAAGACTCCTTCCTCCCGCCGCTCAACAAAGACTCCCAGATCATGCTCCGACTCGCTGCCATCCAAACACTCGACGACCAACTCGAGACCCTGCGCACACACGAAGTCCGGCGATCCGTCAACGGAGAACTC
>JAADWV010000894.1:0-10763 GCA_023336295.1 Pythium folliculosum
ACTCGACAGATAGCGGTCCATCGAGCCCGTCTTGAACTCGACCAGGTCCTGGCCGTTGGCTTCTATGACGTTCACCTTGACGAGCGGGTGCGCCGCGGAAGACTTGAGGTTCTCGGTCGCGAGTTGCACCATCGTGGGCGCAAGATCCGTCACGATGAACTCGCGCGGCTTGTCGTCCTGCTGCGCGCCACGTTGCAAGTACGTGATGGCGTCCTGGGAGCCAATGCCGGCGCCGGCCGCGACCTCGAGCACGCGGTGGGCGCTCTCGAGCTGCATGTGCGCGTGCATCTGCGCGGCGCACTGGTTCGTCACGCGCTTGTTCGCGGTCTCCGTGAAGCGCACGGCGAAGTCACTCCAGTGCGTGCGCATCGCCGCCACGCGCTCGGCCAGCGCTGCCGCCTTCGTCGCCATCCTGTTCTTTCGGGGCTTGGATTTGTCGATGACTTGAGGGAAGTTGGCCGACTGGCGGCTTGGGAGGGGAGACTCGCAACGGCGGAATTCGGGAGTCGTCCATCATTCTCCCACGAAGTGAGCCCAAGAGGACAGAGCTTGAGCTCAGCTCGGCTTGCGGCTCATTCACGACTTGTCTCTATAGTGTAGCCATAAGTCACTATAATGAGGTAACGTACCCATCTCTTGCCATCACGACTTGCTCAAATAGGATCCGAATAAGAACCTCCCCCGCTGCCCAACCCAAGCACAGCAAAGCGGAAAATAGCGGCAATACTTTCGTCGAGCGCTGGCAACCAAGTCGTTGGTATCGACGCACTTTCCAGTTCGGAGGCAGCTCAGCCGCTCAGCACAAAGAATGGCGACGCGTGGTGCAGCGGCGGCGTACGTGGTGCCGCGCGACGCGGACGAAGTCGTCGCAATCTCCGCCGACGATCTCGTGGCAACCGAGCCGGTGGCGCCATCGATGGTAGCGCAAAGT
Organism: Pythium folliculosum; assembly: GCA_023336295.1. Lineage (NCBI taxonomy): Eukaryota > Oomycota > Peronosporomycetes > Pythiales > Pythiaceae > Pythium > Pythium folliculosum. The sequence continues at coordinate 932 of JAADWV010000894.1, forward strand.
GTCACGCCAGCGCTGGGAGCTCACTATGACTTGGCAGACAAGAAGCTCGCGGCAGAGCGGCGTGGATCTATCGGGCTGGGCAAGCCGCCGGCGCTGTGCTCGCTCAGCTGGTCCGACGTGTCGTACACCGTGACGCGAGGCTCTGCGCGCAACGCTACGCAAAAGACCATCCTGAAGGGTGTCACGGGGCGCTGTGGGTCCGGCGAACTGACTGCAGTGATGGGTCCCTCGGGCTGCGGCAAGACCACGCTGCTCGACATCCTCGCGGACCGCATCAGTTCTGGCAGCACTGCCGGTACTATCGAGCTCAACGGCGCCGCGCGCAATACCAAGGCGTTTCGCTCAGTTGCTCGGTATGTGGCGCAGGAGGACGCCCTGCTTGGCTGCTTCACGGTCAAGGAGACGCTGCGGATGGCGGCGCATCTCACGCTGCCACGCGCGACCACGTCTCGCGAGACCGCCGAGGCGCTCGTGGACCGCGTGCTCTTTGAGATGGGGCTCCAGGTCTGCGAGCACACGTACGTTGGCGACGTGTTCCGCAAGGGTATCTCCGGTGGCCAGAAGCGCCGCCTCAGCATCGCGATCGAGCTGCTGTCCAACCCGTCGATCCTGCTGCTGGACGAGCCCACGTCGGGCCTCGACTCGTGCGCCACCTACAACCTCATGAAACTGCTCGAGCGCCTGTGCCAGCAGGGCCGCACGGTGCTCTGCACGATCCACCAGCCGTCCTCGCTCGTGTACGACACGTTCACGAACGTCGCGATCCTCGCCAAGGGCGAGACCGTCTACTTTGGGCCGCGACGCGACATGATCCCGCACTTCTCGGCCTGCGGGTACGCGTGTCCGGACTACTCGAACCCGTCCGAGTTCTACGTCGGGCTCGTGAACGCCGACTTCGAAGGCCACGTCGACATCCCAAAGCTGCTCGAGGCGTACGCCGCCAGCGCAATCGCAGGTGGAGTGCAAACGCAAATCCAAGGCGATCGCAGCGTCCCCGCGGTTGTCGTGGGGAGCGCCAAGCGTGTGAGTGATGCAGATGATGGCAGCAGCGCCGTCTCGACCTGGCAGCAGCTCGTGGCGCTGCTGTACCGCAACTCGCTCAAGAACGTGCGCAACCCGGGCATCTACGCCGTGCGACTCGTCATGTACCTCATCCTCGCGGTCTGCGTGGGCACCATGTACCTCTCGACGAACGACCGGCTAGCCGACAGCGACATCGTCGTGCTGCTCTTCGGCGTCCACGCGTTCTTCGTGTTCAACAGCGTGGCGGTCGTGCCCTTCTTCATCCATGAGCGCGCCGTGTTCCTGCGCGAGCGCGGCAACTCGGGGCTCCGCGTCGCGAGCTTCGTGGTCGCCAACTTTGTCGCGGGGCTCCCGGGCATCTTCTCGATCGCGCTCACGTCCTCGGTGATCGTCGTCGCGCTCGCGGGGCTGCGCAACTTTGGGCAGTACCTGCTCAACATGTTCCTATCGCTGGTCGCAGCCGAGTCGCTCATGCACGTCATCGGTGCGGTCGCGAACGACGGCATCATCGGTATCGCGATCGGCGCGAGCCTCTTTGGCATGTTCATGCTCTGCGAGGGCTTCATGGTGCCGCGCGAGTCCATCCCCGGGTACTGGGTCTGGGTCAATTACCTGGGCTTCAACTCGTACGCGTTCCAGGCGTTCATCCACACGCAGTTCCTCTCGGACACGACGCGCGCCGTGCCGCTCGCGGTGCTGCGGCTTGGCATGGACGACGCCAGCTACGCGCACAACATGGCCATCGTCGCGGGCTTTGCGCTCGGCTTCGAGTGCCTGTTCGCCCTCATCCTCCACGTCTTCCACACGGGACGCCGGTAGACGAGAACCCTACTGATGAGATGTATCGTGAAGTATACGGTACTTCATACTTCGCTACCGCCCACCGCTGTGTAGAGCGACACGTATACGGGGCTCCCGATGCCAACCAAAATATGCCCCTTCAAGCCACACTCGTACGCTGTCGCTTGAAAAGGTTGTGTGTATTATGTGCATCTACCACCAGGACAGCGAAGCTAGCGTTTACCGCCGTCCGGTGTGGAACTTGTACAGGATGAACGCGAACACGAGCTGGAAGAGCACGATGTAGGCCACGAGGATGCCCATGTTGCGCGGCGTGTCGACGCTCTCCATGCCCAGGCGCTTGAGGATCGCGCTGGCACTCGGCGAGTCCACGCGGCTAAAGTGCTCGAACACGAACGACTCGAACGAGTACGAGTGGAACGCCATGTAGTAGCCCCAGATCCAGTAGTCCGGGATCGACTCGCGCGGCACCATGAAGCCCTCGCACAGCATGAACATGCCAAACAGACCGGCGCCCAGCGCGATGCCGATGATGTAGTGCGGCACAGCGGCGCCGATCACGTGCATGAGCGACTCGGCCACGACCAGCGACAAAAACAAGTTGAGCAGGAACCAGCCGAACGCGTTTAGGTCCGCGAGCAGCACGACCAGCGCCGTCGACATGACCGCGATCAACAGAATGCCCGGCAGCGACGCGAGGAAGTTGGCCACGACGTAGCTGAACACGTTGAGCCCCGAGTTGGCGCGCTCGCGGATGAACACGGCGCGCTGCTCGATAAAGAACGGCAGCACCGCCACCGACATGAACACCAGGAACGCCTGCACGTAGAAGAGCAGCGGCACGATGTCTTCGTCCGTGAGGTTGTCGTTGGTGGAGAGGTACATCGTGCCGACCATGAACGACAGCATGAAGTACATGAAGAGCCGCACCCAGTAGATGCCCGGGTTGCGCAGGTTGTTGAGCGAGTTGCGGTACAGGAGCACGCCGAACTGGCGCAGCGCCGACGGCGGCTCGCGCGCCGCGGGCTTGGCGTCCACGACGGCGTTGCGGTCCGCGACGATCTGGCGCTGCACGTCCGCGGCGGCGCCGCTGCTCGCGTACGAGCCCACGAGCTTGGCGATGTCGGCGTGACCCTCAAAGTCGGCGTTCACCAACTCGATAAAGTACTCGGCCGGGTTCGAGTACTGCGGGCACTCAAAGCCGATGCTCGCAAAGTGGCGCAGCGCGCCGGCGCGCGGGCCGCCGTACACGGTCTGACCGGCGCTCAGGATCATAATGTTGGTGAACATGTCGTACACCAGCGACGACGGCTGGTGGATCGTGCACACCACGGTCTTGCCCTCCTCGCACAGCTTGACGATGAACTTCATGACGTTGTAAGTCGAGGACGAATCGAGTCCGGACGTGGGCTCGTCCAGCAGCAGGATCGACGGATTCGAGAGCAGCTCGATGGCAATGCTGAGACGGCGCTTCTGGCCGCCGGAGATGCCCTTGCGGAAGATGTCGCCGACGATCGTGTCCTGGCACACGCGCAGGCCCATCTCGTCGATCACGGCGGCCACGCGGTCCTGGATCATCTCGTGCGTGACGCTGCTCGGCAGGCTGAGCTTGGCGGCCATCTGGAGCGTCTCCTTGACCGTGAACGAGCCCATGAGCGCGTCCTCTTGGGCCACGTAGCTGGTCACGGCGCGGAACGACTTGGCGTGGCGCTTGGCGCCGTTCACCTCGATCGCGCCGTCGTTCGCGCCCTTGCCCACGCGGTCCGCGAGGATGTCGAGCATCGTGGTCTTACCGGAGCCCGAGGGCCCCATCACGGCCGTGAGCTCGCCGGGCGCGCAGCGGCCCGAGACGTCGCGCAGGATCTGCTTGGCGCCGTTCTTGGTCTGGACGGTGTAGCTGAGGTTGCTCCAGCTGAGCACGCAGGGCGCTGTGGACGCGCGGCGCGCGGCGGCGCCCGAGGACGCCGTGGCCGTGGAGACCACGCCGCCCATCTCGAGGTCGGACGACCGCTTGTTGTCCACGCGCACGTACGTGGCGTGGTCCGAGGTCGGGGAGGACGCCATGGTGGTTGGGAGGGAGTGAGGAAATGAGGAAGTGAGGGATTTGAGGAGGCAAGTGAGACCGTGGCTTCACTGATTTGTTGGGCGGCTTCCAACAAACACAACCCGTCCAGTAAAACCAACGCAACCCGTCCAGTAAAACCAACGTCAGCGGGTGCGTGGCTTCGGAAAAGAGTGGGTTCGTTCGTCCGTCCAGAGGAAGATCAGGTACATGCGGCCCCCAGATCTCTCCCACATACAAACGCCAAGTGGTTTGGTCCCAAACGGTTTTTTCACGGCAACAGGTGACCCATCGTGACACATCAGTTGCGGCCGGGCCAGGTCAGGCACCTGCGGTGAAAGACTGCTATATAAGTACACAAGGCTTATTCTCGGTATAGCTATTGATATAGCGTGTCATGGATGCGAATGCGAATGGACGATAGTGGATACCGTGCAGAGCCGGGGCGCGTGAGTTGAGCGGCCTTGAAATTCAAGGTCGAATCGGCGGAACAACGACTTGGGAGAGGCATGCCTGACCTCGTGTCATGATGCCATCACACGCGCCAGTGGCACTGCCAGCAGTGGGTCTCTCTCGGTCGATCCTGGCGGAAAAAGATCCTTCAACAGAGGCTGCCATCCTGTATCTCACCGCAGCAAGCACAGGGTGTTGTTGTGGTATACAGCACTGGTGAGCGCGCGAACTGCGTTTGGCGGCCAATCGAGAGAACAAGACGCCGTCCAGAGGCGTTTTTCCAAGGTACCGTTGCGTGTCTCCTCTTCTCATGGGCGTGGTTTGTGGTGCAGTGTATACTGCATGAGTGTACGTGGGTCGTAATACCTACTGCACCGGCACGCGCCACTGCCCAGGTGGCTTCGTCTGCCATGGAGCCATAAGACAGAGCGTTCGACCGTTCTGCATTGGGCATGCAGTGCAGCAACGTCACCCCATGCTGCCGGGTCGTTACGGCTTGCGCGCGCTTGGACTCAGGACTTGGTGCGTTCTGAGCCGTGTCCGACGGGCTACAACCCCACAGAGTTTTTGCGCCGCTGCTGGACACCACGTCGGGTGGTGGTGTGGCGGATCTCTCTTCTCATCGATGAGATCTTGCCACTCGAAACGTTTTCCTTTGGTGGGCACGATAAATCGAGTGGTCCCGTACGGTTCTTTTTCTACCAACGTCGGTATACTAGCGTTGATGTCTGACCCACCAATGAGCTAAAAAAGGGCAGGCCCTGATCCTCATAGGGCGCAGCCAAACGCTGCCGGCCCCTAATTAGGGGTTGGCAGTCCTTTTTGCCTGCGGCGAATCGCGATCAAGAGATTTGCCCTGCGGAATTTGTGATCCGCCAGGAGAACGGGCCTCCTTTTGCGAGGCTGCTTCTCCCTGGCACCCCTAATTAGGATCAAAAACTGGTTTATCCTGAGTTTGGGAATTATAATTCATCCGTGAAGCTCGGACAGCAGACTCTGGAGCCGAAGAAGGATCTGTTCGTTCGCGCACTCGACGCTCTGGCGCGGGTCGAACGGGAACCGCAGCGTCGCGGCGCCGCCGAACACCTCGACGGCCGCCGGGTCCGCGCGCGCCGGCGCGTGTGGGATGAAGCGCTGTCGAGCAAGCAGCCAACACCACCAAACTGTCAGTTCTCCCAATTATAATTGAAATCTCCCCCCAAATCGAATCCGCACCTCGTCCAGCAGGGCGCACAGACGTTGCGTGAGCGCGTCGCGCTCTTCCTGAGTCACGCTAGAGGATGCTGCCGCTGGAGTGTCGACGGTTAATTCCGCACGGATGGACTCGAGCGTGGTCCCGCGCGAGGCCGCGTCCAGCTCGACGCTCTCGACCGCGTGGCCCAAAAGGATCTTGACGCCCGCGGGCGGCTGCAGCAGCGCGACGTCGCCGCTCTCCGGGTCCACGCCGACGAGCACGCCGCCCGCGAACGTTCGGTCGCGACGCAGCTGCACGCGCACGCTGCGCCCGACCAGCGCGTGGCGCGCCGCGAACGACGGGGAGGAAAGCATGCTCGTATCCACTCGTCAAAAACTGTGAGTTGGGAATGGAAATCGCTATGAATTGATCATGTGTTTATACGGAAGAGCTCCAAAGTTTTGAACCCATCTCACATGACGTACACCATGGCCGAGTCCACGGCCTGGAGGTCGCCACGGTGGTAGTCAGAGCACGACGAGCGCCGTCGAGCCCGCCCGCCGCGGCGGCGACGCGCTTCGGCGGTGGACGTGGGCTCGGCGTCCTCGGTCTCCACGATCTTGGGGAGCTGATGCGGCCGCTGGCGCTGGCGGCGCCGCCACATCGTGCGCGTGAGCGGCACGCGGCGCCCGCCCACGACCGCCGTCGCGCGGCGTCGGTACGTCGCCGGGATCTGCACGGGCGGCGTCGCGATCTTCTTCATCTCGAGCAAGCTGAACGCAAAGTACTTGGTGCCATTGGTCGAGCGGATCCGCTCTTTGAGCTCCGCGGCCGCTGGCGGCAGGTCGCTGGCGCCCAAGGAGGCGCGGCGGCGGCGCCACGAGTCAATGTGGTGGAGCTTAAAGGGCTTGCTGGGAGTGCTGGTCACCAAGGCTGTGGCAGCCAGGCGCGCGCCGTGGAGCGTGGTCTCCATGGCGGAGAGGGGGATGGCAGAACGTGTTGTGTCGTTCAACGCCATTCATCGCGCCCTCGTGCTGTCCCAGTGCTACAGCGACATGCGACGCGCATATATAGCGTGGCATCGTGGCATCAGATCCTGGAATATGGCAGCGAGCGGCGTGCAACGAATCTATTCTTCGCCCTCGAAGCGGCCGTGCCTTCTTAGAACGACACTCGACAAACCAAAGATCGCACCACCGCACCGTTAAGAACGAGCAGTTGCATTGTGGCGACATTATCATTGGCAGAGCGTCATGGAGGACCCTGTCCTGCATGGCAGACGATTCTACTGTTTGTGGATGCAAGAGCCCAGGGGACGGGGGAGGCTCCGTTTGACGGCGCGGCGATGGGCGAGAACACCGGGGGTCGCGGCATCCGTGTGTGCCGGACCGAGTGTGCGTTCTTCCGATGTCGTGCGTGCGCCATGGCAACCTTCAGGTACTGGCGAAACGAAATTGCAAAGTTTCAACTCGAGAGGTGCAGCGCGATCACTTGCGGCGGTCGATCGACGCCGCCTCGTCGTTCTCGTCGCCTTCCAGCACCGTGGGCAGCGCGTGCGGGCTCTGGCGCGCGAGGCGCATGCTCATGAGCCGCGTGAGTGGCACGGCGTGGCCGCCCACGAGCGTCTTGGTGGCCGCGCTGCAGCGGTACATGGCTGGGATCTGCACGGGCGGCGTCGAGACCTTGCGCATGTCGAGCAGGCTGAACGCAAAGTACTTGGTGTGGTGCGTCTTGCGGATGAGCTGCTTGAGCTGCTCGACCGCCGCGGTGTCCGCCGGCGACAGCGCGTCGCCGTACGGCCCGCGCTTGGCGTGGTGGAGCGAGTTTACCGGCTCGTGCGGCGTCATGCCGAACGCCGGGTCCGAGTGCGCGACGTACATCATCGTGGCCATCATCGTATATCGTGGGCGTCGAGGGTCGCTTGTGGCTTGAGGAGTTGAGCTTGAGTTCGTGGATCTGGGAATGAGACGTTTGGTGGTGTTTGCATCTGGCCGAGACGAAAGAAACGCACCCATGATGAATGAGCTCGAACCCACCTCGTCGCGTGTACCGAAGAGAAGGGTGGTTTTCCATTTCTTCTTCGCGAAAATTCTCAGTATAGTACTGTAATCCAGGCTGTTGATTGGTGGGTGAGTATCTCACCAGCGACCGGATTGGCTGATTCTCGGGCGAGCAGCTCACACCCGTGCCGCAGTGTTGAAGTTGTGGATGGATGGGTGCGGGTTGAATTTGGATCAGCGGCGAGGGAGTGTTGGTGGCCCACGTCCGCCCAGTGGCCAGCGCAGGGCCTGGGATTTGGCAAGAGATGGTGACCACACTGGATTCTGATACCCTTGGTGCGAGATCCGTTTCGGGTTGCGGGATACTGGTACACTTGTACTCTGTTGTGGCGCGTTGGCTGTTGGTTGGCGCGCTCCATGCAGGACGTGCGAGGGTTGGATTGTCAAACTGGATCCTCGTTAGAGTCTGATCGCGACGGGGGATCCGTGGGGCTAATCGTATACGATGCCCTCGTGGATGCTGTCGAGCTTGGCCCTAGCGCGCGCGAGCAGCAGGCGGCGCTTGGACCGGTCCCACATGGCGCGCGTGAACGGCACGTTGCGGCCGCTCACGACCATCGACCGCGCACGCGGGCTCCGGTAGGTCTTGGGGATCTCCACGGGCGGCACCGCGAGCTTGCGCATGTGCGCGAGGCTGAACGCGTAGAGCTTGGCCGGGTGGGTCTGACAGATGTGGTCCTTGAGCACCGCGGCCTCGACGGGCAGCGCCACGGACGGCGCCGCCATTGGCGGACGTATCTTCCGTGTGGGACTTGTCGTTGGGGTCACGACGGGAGTGATCGTGACGGCGGCGAAGCGCTTCTTGAGGTCGGCCGTGGGCGACTGCACACGCGGGACGTAGGCTGTGAACATTGGTCGATGACGGTCTCCGCTAATACAGTGGGGGCGATGTCGATTGGTGGCGACTTGGAGATTCGAGTTCGTGGGTGCGAGTTGCAAAATGACGCTGTGTGGGGGAAAGTCTTTTTGAGAAAGCACGCGACGTTGAAGCGGCGCGAGCCGAGGAGAAGAAGTGGGCCGTGGTGGCCAGCGGTCCTGGGACACGCCTCCGATTAACCCAATCGGCTGGTCGCGTGGATTTGGTCAGCGCACACGATTGGATAATCGATTTAGTTTCTGAAGCGGCCCATCCTTCTCTCAAGTCTCTGTTCGCTGTGGGCGAGAAAACACGCAAATGACAGAGAAACGCACTGGGACGCTCGCCAAAAGTGGGGGCTATTTCATAATTTTTGTCAAACGTGGGAAACATTTGACAATCGTGGGGGCTCTCGATAAATTTCAGCAAAAGTGGATCTTGTACTCACGTTGAGTCAATTGATATAGCTAAAAACAGGGAGCGCTTAGAGAGCGGAGCCCCCGAAGCGAAGCGGAGGTCGGGGGAGCGGCGCGTAGCGCGGAATACGTGCACTGAACAAGGAGGATCTATCTATTTTGGAGCCAACGCAGCGCAGCAGAGGTCGGCGACTAGGGAGCGCTCTAGCGCAGGGAAGCGGAGTGTGCGCGGCTTACCGCCTCGCCGCGAGCTGCGGCGTTATTGGAATGACTCAACGTGAGTACAAAATCCCCTTTTGCAGAAATTTATCGAGAGCCCCCACAATTGTCAAATGTTTCCTACGTTTGACAAAAATTATGAAATTGCCCCCACTTTTGGCGAAAGTCCAACGCACTGGGTTGAAGCGACAGCAGCCTCTACCGTACGCGTACGTAGCGCGTCGACGCCCTGGTCCAGCGGCTGGACGGCTGCGGAGCGAGCGCAGAGCGCAGAGTGGGTGGTCAGACGGGAGAAGTGTGTACTGTGGCGTACCGGTACCGAGACCGTACTGGTACCGAACGAGGCTGCTGGGATTGGCGGAAGTTAAAGGCAGACTTTCTGACACGGGTCTGGCGAGGGCTACGTGTTTATGGGCACTGCAATGTCAAATAGGCAACCGGCACTGGCACCCACGCTGTCGCCCGTGGGGCGAGAAATGAGGCTGGTGTGTCGCACCTCGAGGGGCCGGTCGGTTCGTATTTCAAGAGCAAGGTGATGTAGCTTCGGTGAGGCCATCGTCCATGTCGGTGGAACGTATGCAGATCTCCTTCACCGCCCATCTCGTCCACATCACACACCTTCCCCTGACCGGAGGGAGCCTTGTGTTTGGGATCCTTCTGCTTGAAGGGGGCTCGCGGGGCAGGGAGGGCGTACGCCGCCGTGTGTGCCAAGCCGACGCGCACCAGGTTCCGCTCGCTCGCACACCCGTGATCTTCTCGCACCCGCAG